>OU015490.1:146701767-146779267 GCA_907164885.2 Dolomedes plantarius
AGAAGCATAAGAGATGACGTTGATGCACGTCAACGGCAACCGAAATAAAATTTAAAATGACGTAAATTTGCATCGGCGGTCGTGAGAAACAGAATTTGAAATGACGTCAATGACGCCAGTGAATGTGTTAGAATGAATAATAAGATTAAGTTTAATATACAAAACTAATATATCAGAAATTTCAACACCCAAATAATAGTTGCGATTAATTATTACATCTAATAAATTAATAATGAAAGTTGAAACACGCATAATTTATTTTTAATATATCATTTAAAATTAGTAACAAATGGAACTTAGTAACAAACGAGGCGGTGAAAGGCAAAGTGGTGTAAGTCAGTAAGTCAAGTGGTGTAACTCCAAAACATTTTACTGCAAAAACTACAAAAAATTCCACTATAAATTGAGTAAATTATAATTCATAATAATTATTATAATATTGCAAATAATAATTATTTGCAATTCCACTAGAAATTGAACATGGAAATTACATTTTTGCCCTCAAATAAGAAAAGTTGAAAATGTGACTTAACCACTTTGCCTTTCACAGCCTCAAATGATGTTTTTATTTTTAAATTTTAGTAAGTAATGTCTTAAACCAATCAGAGTGATTATAATAATTAATTTAAAAGTAAATGACTCCTACTCTAAATAAATAGTGTACTGAATGGTTTTTTGATGCCAATAAATAATACAAATAAGCACCGGAACTTAAGTGGGCACATCATTAATAAAATAATATACTTTAAATTAGAAATAACTCTTAGACATTGTGTTGTTTGTAACATATAAGTTATCTTTTCATGCACTTTAAATAATTGAAAGTGAATTCCTTTCAAGAATTATTTTTTTCACGTTTAAAGAAAGCTTTGAAAAGGCAAAGAAAAATATAAATAGATTAAAATATCTTGAATGTACTTCCATAAAAGTCCAGCACTGTTCAATGTCATCAAATTATTCGAGAAGAGAAAAATAATATTTGAGCTCATGTGTCACATCAAAAACTTTTTTGTTACTCGTAATAAAAACAATAAATATTTGGTATTTGGTTTGATCGAGCAATAGCCGAGCTATAGCGCTGAACATGAATTCTTCGAGAGTAGAGATGGCCAACTGGTTTCCGGCCGGACTTTTAAACCGGCCCACGACAATAAAGCAATTGAAAAAGAAATACAGGGATTTCCGCTTATAAGAATCACGTTTGTTATTACTGTTTTTGATTCTTATAGCGGTTGATTCTTATAGTCGAAATGTGAGTTTTTGGACAGGCATGCACACACCTATAAATACATATATTAGACAATTTACCATAAAATACTCTTTAATTTACGTTAACTATCTTTGATTAAAATTATTTTTTATAATTTTAAAAATACAACTTAATTTCTAGACCTATAAGTAGATACACATGATTGTAGTAAGAGAAGAAAAAAATCCAATATTTGTTAGCACATAACTGCTTAACAGTTTTAACATTTCAACTACAGGAAGGAGGGAGAAAAGTTTTCTATGGTAGTTTGACGTAATGAAGTTTTCAGGAAGCTGTTTATACCTCTTTCAATACTAATAGTCTCAGACGAAGATTCATCTTCTAGCTTACGTTTCACGGTTTAATAACGTGCTGAATCTACTAATGTCACGTTTGCCTAAATTATAGTGGACACTTCGCCGAAGATTTATGTGTTTAAATGTCCAGGAAGCCGCAACCAGGATGTGAGAGGTGGGAAAAAAAAGAGTCCCTATTTTTGTTTGTCAGTGGATAAAAGTGAAATCGGACTCAGACGGGTAAAGATGACACTGGGTCAAGCTAATAGGACAGTGTTGTGCTAAAGCGTTTAAGGGAAAAAACTGATTCTTAAAACAGGTAAATTGATTCTTTAAAACGAAAATTTTAACATGGAAATAATACATTTGTTTTTGTATCGCGATATTGATTCTTATAAACTGTTGATTCTTATAACCACTGATGACTATAAGTGGTGGTTACTGTACTGTTACAAAACGAAACAATTCTTTCACATGTTCCATGTTCGGTGGGACTTATGAGTGCGAAAGTACCGTTTCTAACTTGAAACAAGGAAAGAAGTAGGCTTACAGATAAAAATGTATCTTTCCTTCGTATTTCACCAAAATACACGATGATTTACTGCTTTTGTTGCATTAAATAACCATTCGCAAGGCTGTTCATTGCATTTTTTCTACCTTTTCATTTTTCATAAAACCGATGTCTTAAATATCAGATTTGATTTCATTTTATTTAGAAAACTAGTTTTCTGATATTTGATGATGGCAATTTCCTCTTTCGCACAGCAGACTTCAAAATTCGCTACGAAATGACAACTGGACCGCCGTCATTTAAATTTTCTCGAGCGGTCCACGGATTCTTTTGAGCTAACTATCCCTGTTCAACGGTGTGTGGGCTCGAGTCAGCTATCTGAATTTTTTGGGTGTTTGTAGCAGTTCGAAATATGGACGACTATCTAATGGTGATCTTAGAATTCAGAGACTAAATGGTGGAATACCATAGGTATTTGAAGATGCTCTGAAATGGCTTTAGGCACGTCCTTTAAATTTTCTCGAGTGGCCCCCGGATTGTTTTGAGCTGGCCACCCTGTTCAACAGTGTATGGATTCGAGTAAACTATGTGAATTTTTTCGGTGTTTGTAGCAGTTCGAAATATGGACGACTATTCGATGGTGATCTTAGAATCCAGAGACTAAATGGTGGAATCCCACAGGTATATGAAGCTGCTCAGAAAGGGATTTAGGCTCGTCATTTAAATTTTCTCGAGTGGTCCCCGTATTGTTTTGAGCTGGCCACCCCTGTTCAACAGTGTGTGGGTTCGAGTCAGCTATCTGAATTTTTTGGGTGCTTGTAGCAATTCTAAATCTGGACGACAATCGAATGGTTATCTTAGAAGCCAGAGACTAAATGTTGGAATCCCATGGGTATTTGTAGCTGCACAGAAAGGACTTTAGGGCTGCTGGTTATTAAATTTGCTGGTTATTAACTCAATGATGACGCGTGGGAAAAACTTTTCTGATGATTGTCCAGTTGGATTAAAAGACTTGTGTTCTGTAATAGAGAAGTAAATTTTTCACTGCTACATTATACTATTTGGAAATGCCGTCCACCGAAGGAAAGACTTACGAGTGTCCCGACTTACAAGTTTTTTTTGAGATACGAGCTGCCTCTCGCCGACTTTTTGGCTTTGAGTTACCAGCTAAAATGCGGGTTATGAGCCAGCTTCAATTATCCCACCACTACTTTGCGCAGCGAACGCCATGCAAACTTCTCGTCAAATGAGCACGCCGGAAACATATAATAGTTGCTTCCTTTCTGTACAATTATTAAACAATTATATACATATCATTCCGAGACTACTTTCCAGCCTTAAACAGAGAGATTATTTCTCAACAATTATCAAACGGGGAAGCTTGCTCTGCCCACACTTGAGTCGCCCTTCGAAACCGAAAAGCGTCCAACTTCTCATTTCAAAAACATTCTGAAGGGGGTGATGCAAAAGACTTCATTGGAAAAGATTTATCAAAAACCTTACAGATGAAAGTGCGGAATGCGTGGAGAATTGGGCAAAAATCAGCGAATAAGATTCAATTATTGAGTTCAGCCTTTCTCTTCCGCATTATCTTCAAGCCAGCGTCTTCAAGTCGACTGAACTTCAAGGTAAATGTTGAGCTTTATAATTAACTAGCTGAAAACCCGTACTTCGATACGGAATATATTCAAATTAAGTACAACTGTCAATACATACACACATACATACATACATACATACATACATACATACATACATACATACATACATACATACATACATCAATGTATGCAATTGATGTATAAAAGCAAAAAAATATATTTATAAAAAAATCGTAACGGATATTTTTATAGACAAAATAATGTAGAAGAAAATATTCAAATTAAATCTAATAGAGCATACTAAATATATAGTACGGTTAATATAGTACAGTTTGAGGAACATTTTTTTTACTGTATTTTAATATTTTTACTGTATTTTAATATTTTTTATGTCGAATCGTCTGCCGCATTAGCAAGAAAAATAAATTTTTCGGTCAAGAAATAAAAAATAATTAGCAAGAAATAAAAAATATTTTTTTGTCTATTTCGTTTTCATGCACATGACGATAAATTAATTTAAAGTACCAGGAAAATAAATCACGCGATCAGCATTTAATAAATTAAATTCTAAAAATTAATCTATAAAAATTTTCAATAATCAGAACATTGAGCTAAAGATTCGAAAAAGATTTCATTTAAAAGAAATTTTAATGATATTTCTCGTGATATAAATTTTATAAACTTCGGATTATTATTTTAAATGAAAACCTTAAAGAATGTTACAAAAACAGCTGTAAAATTTAATTTTAAAAAATCTAAGAAGAACTTTTCAAAAATCTCTCTTAGTGCAGTCCTACACTATAAAAAGAATCGCCATGCAAAACTTTAGGTCCAGCGGTTTGGTCTGTGCGTTATATGTCAGTCAGTCAGTCAGTCAGTTACTGAACTGTTTTATATATTGAGATAAAACCAGTTTATTGCAGTTCATTATATTGTATTGTGTTTTTATACAATATTCGTTATTGTAGGTACATTTTTCTTATTTAAATATATCTAACAAAAAATTGCGGTGCTTTTAAGGGACCCGGAATGGATTAATTGCATTTCTCTTCATTTCAATGGGGAATATTGGATTGACATACGAGTAATTCGAATCTCCGTCACGGAACGAATTATACTCGTTTATGTCAAGGCATTTTCTCCAAGAATAACTCAAATTTAAAAATATTACCTGTCATCATAAATATACGTTGTTAAGGGGTAGTGGGAGCTCAGCCAAAATTTTATAATCATTGCTAAATTCTCTATAAGGCTGATTTTAAAACATCGTGATTAAAAAAAGTGAATTTCCATTACTCCAGAATAGAGTTAAAGATAAAACTGAGTAACCCAGCACCAATGATTTTAAAAATTACACCTCTCTTTGTATGTATGATTTTTCGAAATTAAGATATCTACACTTTATTATTACATCAAATAAGAAATTGTTGGGGAATGTTTTTTTCACTTCAGCAAGTACTAAAATATAGTGTGGATTACATCACTCTCTGTATGTACTATTGTTCGCAATTCAGATATCTCCACTTAATCATATCAAATTATAAATTGTTGGGAAAATATCTTCACTTTTAAAATGGAGGAAAAATTCAGCAAGCACTAAATTATAGTGTTGATTACAACTATGATATTCATAAAACTTCTTGATATACACAATTGAGTATTTCAGAAATAGGAGATACTGCAGTGACAGAATCAAATGAACGGTCTCTAGATAAACCTACATAGAGCTGTCCATGATTAAACACTGGATTTGATAGGTCTAAGCATATTTTGTCAAAAGATCAGCGGTTGTAATAAATGTCGCCACTACACACACGCGGTTATAAATTGCGGACGGCCGCTAATGTTTACATCCGATAGTTGCAGCCGTTGCCATTCGGAGTGTAGAAATACCGTCGATTTTTGTGCCGCATACCTACGCGTTTTATATATATAGATTACTCGTATTTGCGTTTCATTCAAAGAATCAAAAGTAGACTGGAGTTAAAAAATATCTTTCTTTATTACGGAGTACAGTTTTTAAAAAAAAATTTTAAATCCAAATCGAAAATCATGGGACATATTTTTTCGATAGATAAACATAGATCGTAACGCACACAAATTTTCACTATCCTGCAGCCTTAAGCAAAGCCCCGATCAGTTTAGCTCTAACTACAAATTGTTCTCGAAACGAACCTACATACCGTTCGGAGTTCCTTTAACCCTCGTGTAGCAAAAGATGACAATGGCGTTCGTTGAAAATGTCATTTTATGACTATTTTAGTCAATTTTATTTTTTGCAAGAATCGTGTAATGCAATCTTTTCGATTTTCAAAACTGTTCTGATTTTCATTTTACAGCAGTTAGACGCAGAGTTACAGTTTTTTAAAAAACATCATCTGCTACAAAATGGAACTGGAACTTTGGTTTTGAAACCGGAAGTTACCGTAAATTGCAGCTTCTAGCTTTTTTACGATTTTGTTTTGTAATTGATATGTAATATGTGCTATAATGATCAAAAAAGCCTTAAAAAATGATTTAAAAAAAAAAATAATATTTTAAGGCTTTTTTGGCAAAATAACATTTAAAAATTAAAATATGAGCGAAAACTTACCTGTAAATACCATACTTTTTTTATAAATTAGTCAATTTGAAGTAAATTTTAAGGAAATTTAGCTAAAACGCCTATCAGTCTGCACAAAATTGTAATGCTATTATGTTAACTTTTATCTTACACATAATATATATGACAGTTAACTTCAGAATGACCTATAATATAAGAGAAATTTTAAATGCAAAAATAATACAGACAATTGTATGTTCCAATATGAAAATTTTCCTCGATTCGTCATTCCTTTCCTTATAAAACAGCTCCAAATAAAAAAAAAACTATTTATTATGCAATTATTGTTGGTCATTTCATTAACAATAGCATCTAAAACATGTCCTGAAAATTTCATCAAAATTATATGCATTATTATGTGAGATATCATGATTAAGGTACAGATTTGTGCTAAAAAAACATAATTCTGAAAAAAAGCATTTCAAGTTTTAAAAAGCAATCTAAACAAACGCTAGAGTGAAAGACAAAGTTGCCAATTTCTATCAAGAAATCAGTTACATAACTGCAGCAAAGTAATAGCTGTGCACTAGCAACATTATGACACATATTATTTATCAATTAGAGAAACAAATCGTAAAAGCTAAAAGCTGCAATTTATGGTAACTTCCGGTTTCAAAACAAAACTTCCAGTTCAATTTTGTAGTAGAGGGCTTGTGGCGGCCCAGTGGTACAGTGCGCTGGTTTTCGGTACAGAGGGTGCTCGGATCGAATCCCGCCGTTGCGCCACGAAAAATGCCTCCGTTCGTGTCGTCCCTTCATAGGGGGTAATTCTGTCCGCCTATATGGTGCCCCCACAATAAAATGGGCAGTGAAATTGCGGCGTAGTATAGGCGAATGTCTCATGACAAGTGCCTCCGCATTGGAAAAAAAAATTGTAGCAGATGATGTTTTTTTAAAATAGCTATAACTCGGCTTCTAATTGATGTAAAATGAAAATGAAAACAGTTTTGAAAAGATAAAAGATTGAATAACACGATTCTTGCAAAAGATTAAAATCGACTAAAATAATCGAAAAATGACATTTCCAACGTAGGCAGTCACCTTAAGGAAACGACTGTATGTTTTGTTTCCGGAATTTACCTCTTTCATTTTCTGCAAAGTCTTATTAGGAAAACATTTTGGACGTTTAACACTTGTCTCGAATGGCAAACTGCTGTGTTACTTGTAAAGTTAAATTCGCGGAAGAATTTACACTAACTTTGTTGTGTTTGACTTAAGGCGGTAAGTCTAACTATTATTGTATATATGTGTTACTTAAAAAAATATTACCTTGCAGGTATTCATAACTGAGGTTAAGACAGACTCATATTTTAAGCGTCTCTAAATGGGATGTTTAATACCATAAATTGAGAAATAATTTGCTATAAAGAAAAAAGAACTTATCCATCCGTATAATGCATTTGACTGGGCAGCTGTGAAACGTAAATATATGACAATGAGTATAAAAATCCTGAAAATTCATACTAAATATAATGATGAGAAAAATAAAAGTTGATGTAAAATAGTAAACAATAATGGCGTAGCGTACTAGTTATTTTAGCATAAAAAACATTTAACGTTATGCATATCCTATTAACGTTATACACACCAAGTTTCCCCTCGGTGAAACTTTCAAAGTTTTAAGGTCCCCTTCGATCATCCTGTATATTAAAATTGTTCAAGAATCTGTTACATTATTCCGTACACATCCTATTTGTATTTTCAGCTGTAAAGTTGACCGCGCCCCTAACGCGTATTTGGTAAAGTCCGCCTTTCCCGTATTATCATCACGCTATATTTAACCTTTATTTTCATTAACACGGGAATTGGGACACATAGAGAGGTAGATTTAGACTGCGTGTGAAAAGTATGAAGGAACTGATAAAAACCAGCAACACAGTGATTCATGTAGTACGTGAATAAACGTTTTATGCGATTCGTCACTGCAGTTAAGCAATGAATCCTTTTAAGAAATTTAATCTTAAACAAAAGTTAAAAGTTTCTGAACATTAACAGTCGTATCTCGTTCAAAAGATACTTTATAATGTTTAATTTTTAATTTTAATTATTTCATTCTTCACTGGGATATATGGATACCTTGAAACATAAACAAATTAAACATGCCTATATATTCAACCAACTTTTAAAATCTTACCAATGAAGCTACACTGAAAACCAAAAGTTTGTTATTTAGAAAAGTCCATTGAACATTTATTAACTACTAGAGAAATTTACAACTAAAGTAAAACATTCCTTTGATTATCCTTAATTATTAATTACGTTTGAACGTGCAATAATTTTACATACCTATACATTGAACCAACTTTTTAAACCTTAGCAATCAAGCTATATTGAAAACCAAAAGTTTGTTATTTAGAAAAGTCCGTTCAAACATTTATTAACTGCTAGAGAAATTTGCAACTAAAGGAAAACATTCATTTATCTTGAATTTAAAAAAAAAAATCCCAAATGCATCATTCATGAATAGAATTCACATGCAAATTACATTTACTTTATATTTTGCATAATTTATATTTTGCATTACTTTATATTTTGCATAATTAAAGCAGTATTGTATTCGAAGATATTGGAAAGTTTATTCGAAATAAATTCTGTTTCAAACACAGATTTATTATTTATTTTTTGGATACTTCATAAGAAATGCATACTTAAATAAAATATTACTTCCTGCATATTAAAACTTCTTCCAGGGGAAAATACTTCAATTTATGAATTGGAATTCTCTTAATATTCATGTTTTTCAATCGTCAAATATAAGTTATTTAAATTCTTTGAAAGACTTCATACTACAATAGTACAGATGTATGCAGACAAAGAAAATATTTTTCTGTAACAGAATTGATGTTTACTCGTAAGTTTAGAGGCAGAATTGGCTTTATTATTTAGTAAATAATATTAATTTTTCTCAGAGTTGCTGTTAACAGATTTGCAGCCATGTTTTGATCGCAACACATATCTTTCAATTACAAAAATTTGCAACAAATAAAATAATTTTTAAAAAACTTATTTCGACAATTATCAAGAGATTAAATGCCTAAAATTCTATAACAATTTTCTGCGCTGAAGATTTTAGTGGTTGTTAACAGTCGTGTTTACGTATATATTTACGTATATATATATTTATATATATATATATATACATACACACAATGGCCGTAACTAGTCATTCCTGTGCTCTGGGCAAGAATTTGCATTTTGGCCCCTGGGTGGGTGTCCCTTTTGCCCTTATATATATATATATATATATATATATATATATATATATATATATATATATATAAATGTGTACGTATATATCATCAATAAGAGCAGTATAATGGTCCAAGTTTGCTTTTGGTGCAGATATTTCCCAAGTATATGACGCAATAATAAACAATATCTGAGTTCTTATGAGTATATATATATATATATATATATATATATATATAACAGCACCGTAACTGACTGACTGAGTGACATGTGACGCATAAACCAAACCGCTGGACCTAAATGGCTGAAATTTTGCATGGCGATTCTTTTTATAGTGTAGGGGTGCAATAATAACGATTTTTGAAATATTCATCTTAGATGTTCTAAAATTAAATTTTTAAGATGTTTTTGTAACTTTTTTTAAGTTTGCATTTAAAATAATAATCTGACGGTAAAAAAAATTATATCACGAGAAAGATCATAAAAATTTCTTTAAAATGAAATCTTTTTCGAATATTTACCTCCTTTTTGTGATTATTGGTGAACTTTTAAAGATTAATTTTTAGAATTTAATTTATTAAATGCTGATCACGTGATTTATTTTTTTGGTACTTTAAATAAATTTATCGTCACGTGCATGACAACCAAATAGACAATTTTTTTTTCTTCCTAATGCGGAAAAAATTAGAAATGTATATTTACTAAATGAATAATAGCTAAAGTTTAAATATGCAAATGATATTGGTACATGGCATATAGGCATACGGATAAGAAAGTTGGTAGACATGTTTAAAACACAACTATATATAAGATATAGTATAGAAATTAAGGGGTAAAGAATAAATGAAAAGAATAAGCTAAGATTAGATTTGGAGAAATTAAAAAATGTATGCGGAGTAATTATAGATTAAGGAGATAGATAATAAAGGTATAGAATAAATAAAATAATAATATTGGTAATATTCGGAAATAAAATCCAACATTGAGAAAGCTAGGAAGTGATTTAATTAAGATTATAAATAGATTATAAACAAATGGCGTAAAATTTAAAAGTTACAATACTGGAATAACAAAGTTGTACAATATACATGAATGTTAAACAAGGTACGTGATATAAATTCAAAGTTCATAATGAAAGTTGCATATAGTATAGACAATTGAGATATAAATTAAAGGAAACAGACTACCTATATTTTAAAAGAAGGTTTATACAAAAACCGACTTTTTTAAAAAACGGTTTTCGAATCCCAGATTTCCAAAAAACCGGTTTTATCTGGTTTTCGAATTTTTGTCAAAAAAAATAGAATAGGAAAAATATTTTATTTAATTTATATAAAATAGCAAAAATCGAAATTAATATCAAAGTCAAAATATAAAGAAAATTAAGGATTACACATTACTTACACAAAATAATGAAAACTCAAACAAAAATTTCAAATAATATTTATATTTATTTCACTAATTTTAATTTCTCCTAAGACAATAGGATTTTAAAAAACATAAAATATCCACTGAATGGTGGCTAAGTCTTGTTCTTATTTTGGACACAATATTGCCTGAAAATAAAAATACTCGTTCACTAGCTACTAGCTTGTTTTTATAGTTTTCAGGGCATCAAATAACAAATCTAAGTTTTTGGTTCTTTTATTCGTTGCCTCAAATAATGAAAATTCAGCTTTCCGTATCTTCAGAATCGGTTTCCAGAAAAGAATTTGGAAATATTCTAAACAATATCTTTCCAGATAACTAGAACAACTTTATATATATTTTTTTCCAGTTTTCATTTTACAAGATTTAGCGAATCTGTCGTGACTCGTGACGGATTGCACATATGTACTAATATAAAATAAGTCGGTTAGGCACGTCTTTTTCACGTGCGCAGTGCACAATGCACAAGCACTTGCCAACGCAACTCGCAACGTTGAAAAAATGTGTCTGCTGCCCGTTGCATAGAATGAATAGCAAATCAAATAAGTTAAAAATTAATTTTTACATAATAATTTGAATTCTTTTAAACCGGTTTTCTTAATATAAAAACCGGCTTTCAAATGTGACAAATTTATTTTAAAAACCGGTTTTTTAAAACCGGGTTTGAAAAACCGTCAAACCCTATTCAAAACATGCTGATTGATGTTTAGTTGAAGTCTAATCCTTGAACAGGAACTCATGTATTTATATTCCGTGCTTGCTTGAAAATTGAGACTTCTGACCTTCATTAGGCAGTCAATGACATTAAGATAGTGCGGTACTGTTATTGAAGGTAAATTAATGTTGATGGACTGAAGCTTAGTTGATTCATGAAAAGATAAATATACAAAATTTAAAAGTAATAATTCAAGGATTTTGTAAAGTTTATTTCCCTTCTTAACAAATGTTCTTAACAAATGTAGATGAAATGATTTGTAATTGAAGTGAATTATATTTCTTGTTGACTAGTAGTAATGTATGTGTGTAAAAGTATTTAGTAATAAATCAGTGTAGCTAGTGTAAAAAAAAGGGAAAAAAAAGGAAAAATTTTGTAAGGCATCAATGTCAAGTCATATTGTTGACTACTAACTGTTGTTGACTATTAATTATTGTGTAAAATAACTCTGTGCATTTGTATAATGGTTAAATGAAGGGTGAAACATCATTGGATGTTGATTTAAATGTATAATAAATAATATAAATGTATATGTATTAGCGCTGGCTCAGGGGTGGTGTACTCGCCTGCCACTCGGTTGGTCCAGGTTTGAGCCCAGGCAATG
The DNA here is from genome assembly GCA_907164885.2 of Dolomedes plantarius. Taxonomy (NCBI): domain Eukaryota; kingdom Metazoa; phylum Arthropoda; class Arachnida; order Araneae; family Dolomedidae; genus Dolomedes; species Dolomedes plantarius. The sequence goes on from OU015490.1 coordinate 146,713,963, forward strand.
TACAGGGTTGTTTTTCAGTCGACATTAAATTAAATTAAATAATAATATAAGAATGATTTTTCTCTCCTGAGCTTACCTTGATGGTATTAGCTCAGGATATACCGTATCACCAAAAGGTGGGGACGGCGAAATTTCTTGAATTCTTCCTAATGAGGCAGACGATTGGACATTATCCCAAAAATTATTAAAATACAGTAAAAGATATGTTCCTCAAACTGTACTGTATTAACTGTACTATATTCTTTAGTATGCCCTATTAGATTTAATTTGAATATTTTCTTCTAATTTATTTTGTCTATAAAAATATCCCTTACGATTTTTTTATAAATATATATATATACCTATATATTTACATCAATTGTATACATTGATCGTCGTATTTATTATATATATACACTGAAGTGCCACTGAATTAGGGATAGCAAAGCCTATGCAAATTGTGTAGCGCTGCGCATCATGTATGCGCAAGTGAGGGCGCTGTGGTAACTGCATATATAGCGCGTACTGTGGTTGTTCTGAATTAGTTGTTGGAATTGCCAGTATGAGTAAACTGCCTGATTTAGACGCCTTCGATCTCGGACAAATCGTAGGTGCGCGACGCATGGGCCATTCAATTTCCGAAATCGTCAGACAGCTAGGATTTTCAAGGTCGACAGTGTCACGAGTATACCAAGAATACATGGATGGTGGAAAAAAAACTAGCGATCGCGCAAAGGACAATTAGCCTTGACAGTGCCTGGTGAGAGACGGCTCAGGCGTATTGTACATAGCCATCGAAGCCAAACATTAGCCCAAATTACCACCCAGTTTAATGACGGTGCCAGTCGTACAGTCAGTAAACGGACTGTGCAACGCTCGCTTCACCGTATGGGTTTCGGGAGCCGTCGACCTACGAGAGTACCATTGCTCTATACTCGCCATCGGGCTGCACGTCTTGCCTGGGCAAGATAGCACAGAGACTGGAGTGTAGAGGACTGGAAACGAGTAGCATGATGAGTCTCGATTCCGAGTACTTAACACCGACGGGAGGTTGAGAATATGGCGTCAGGCTCATGAAGCCATGGGTCCTGCATGCCTGGTTGGAACTGTACAAGGGCATGGTAGCTCAATCATGGTCTGGGGTGTTTTTTCGTGGCACAGTTTGGGATCTTTGGTGTGTGTACAAACCTCCCTCAATGCAATTCGGTACGTAGAGTTGCTGGGTGATCACCTCCATCCATTTATGCTGTTCTGTTATCCGCACGGTAATGGAGTTTTTCAGCAAGACAACTGTACCTCTCACAAGTCCCGGTTGGCTACTGGCTGGTTGGATGAGCATTCCTCTGACTTCTCTGTCATGAATTGGCAACCTAGAAGTCCAGACTTAAATCCTATTGAGCATCTTTGGGATGTTTTGGAACAAGGCGTGAAACGCCATCACACAGCACCAAAGAACCTTACTGAATTATGGACAGCTTTAGCCAATATTTGGCAAGCCATTCCCGTGGAACGTTTCCAGAAACTTGCTGAATCTATGCCTCGTCGTGTGGCAGCCGTTATCAAGGCCATAGGAGGCCCAACTCGTTACTTAGTAGGTATCCCTAATTCAGTGGCACTTCAGTGTATACATATATATATATATATATTTATTATTTTTTTTGGCATCAATTGCATACATTGACAGTTGTATTTAATTTGAATGTACACCGTAGCGAAGTGCGGGTTTTCAGTTAGTTTAATATAAAAATAAATATGCATGTTCGTATTGTTATAGCAAAATCTTGTTATTATTATGTTAATTGTAGTTTTCATTTTTGAAATAAAGTTATTATTATTTAAAACGTGTCTCTATTATTATATCTATTAAAAGATAGGGAGGCGTGGAAAAAAAATTAAGGAGGTGTAGTAGCATAAAGGTTGGAAACCGCTGCTTTAAACTGTAGGTCCCGGTCTAAATAGCCTTCGTGTAGCAAAATATTGACCGTAGCGCTCTCAACCAAACCACACCAAACCAAACAAGATGTCACCCCTGGGGATATTTACCCTTAATTGTGGTAGCACAAGGGCAGAAGATGTACTCCGACACATGTGGTGGCCAATGGCAAGTGCTAAAACCGGAGCCACTCTCATACAACGGTCTCATATAAGGGACATAGGTAGGAGAGACAGAGAAATCTATACCTCAAATAACCAAAATTAATGGTCGAGTAAATGCTGCAAATTATCAGTTTTTAATCTTTGTAAACGTAAATAATCTTAAAGGTTATTACAAATATGTGTAAGTAAAACCCTGATGACTCCCCTGATGTCTATTCATAAAGTTTCTTAAATTGAAACTTTATAAGAACTAATAATTTACATATTATACTGTCGGTTCTTCACTTGCTATTGGATACCCGAAGGATCACAGTTCGACCTCTGTCCTGGTACCTCTGTCCTAGATCGACCCCTTGGGGGTCGATGGAAATTTAAAAATGGTCTGTAGTATTCCACTGGTCTATTTGGGGTCTATGATATTTTTTTATTTTTTAAAATTTAATATATTTTTTTAGGAATGTAATTATCTTACTATTAACAGCTGAAGGTAAACAAATGTTAGTTTGTTAGTTAGCAGACACGGGGACGGGCTAATCTCGCGAACCGAGCATAGCAGGATATCGCGACTGGTATCGATATACGCGGACGGCCGAGACGCGTGCACTGATGCTATCCTCAACTTTCAAAAATTTAAACTTTTATAATTATTCAATTAAAACTGCCGAACTCAATAGAAGAGAACAGCAGAAAAAGTTGACATTCCGGGTGGGCCAGCTCCTTTCCGTTTCTCAAAGTTCCGTTCAACGAAGTAACGGTGGCTAAGAGGTATCGCTCCTAACGTCTAATCCTAAGGTCCCGGGTTCGAAACCAGCCGCCGTCGGGTGCAAGAACATATTAGAAGAACATAATTGAAATCCACAAGAACATAATTGAAATAAATTTGAAGTACCAGAAATAATTTTAGTTTTAGGAAAGGAGAAGTTAAAGCCTTTAGAATTTTTTTGTAATTGAATGAGCTTTTTTGTTTAAAATACAAAATTTGAAAAAGGAAATTTTAAATAATTATTTTTTTTAAAAATCTAATATATTTTTAAAAGGGAATAAACAGTTTTTAATCTTTAAGATATAAAGCCATTTCATTTTAAATCAAAAAAAGCAGCACATCGGGTTGCCACTCAGCTAGTTAGATAATAATATGCGTTTTATTATGTATAATTACAAGATAAAAAGAACTTTTTATATACCATGTTTTTAAATTTTCTGTAGAATCATATAAACTTGACATTTCTATGTATTAATAAAAAATTTAAAAAAAATTGTTGATGAATTATCCCATCAACTTGAAAGAAAATGAAGCTAATTGGATGTTAATTTGTGTTTAATTTTTTGTTCCCATCCCGGTTGATAGATGGCTGTACCAGTCTACAAAACGAAATTAACTGAAAACGAATTCAATACTGCTTAAAGATTGCTAAAAGTATTAAAATAATGCATTGTCATCGTGTTCTGAGCTATTCTAAAAGTTACAAGTGTCTAGCTAGTCGGGAAGTTAGTTAAAAATCGATTGCAAGATTTGTACTGGACAAACACACACACAAACAAGAAAGCGAGTTAATTAAATCATGGTAAAAGAGACTAACTGGGACACATTTCCATTGTGACAGATTAGGTTTTAATTTATTATAATTATGTTGTATTATAGAGAAAAATGTGAGGGGGGGGGGGGGTCTATGAAGAAAATTGTTCTTTTAAGAGGAGTCAATGTTGGAAAAAGGTTGGGAACCCCTTATTTAGACCGAACACCCCAGGGACACCATCTGGGAAGGAAGGCACACTCATCTCTCTCCAAAAAATCCCATTAAGGGATTTTCAGTGCCCTACAGATTTAACGTGCCCATATACGCACTAATAATTTGCATATTATCCTTTTCGGAAAAAAAAATGTTTAAAAGTTTATTTAACAGGGCAAAAAAGAATGGCTGATATTTCAGATAATTTTTTAACACGTTGAATACTTCAGTACACTTTTTGTACAGTATATTTCATACTTTGGGATGTGCTTCTAAGGGCAGGGAAACGGTTATCAACTACGCTCCGTAAATCTTTTCATGAAATTTATATAACACATATGCGTTAATGAAAGGGTTTATTTTAGCTCTCTGGACAATAAAGAAAAAAAAATTGTAATATTTATTGTATCTCGTAAAGCAAACGGACTGATTATTTAATAGTTATTGGGAGAAAGCTATATACGCAATCATATATATTTATATATATATATGACACGACTGCAACGCAGCTGCACAATAATCGTAGATAAGTCCACTGTGCGGGCGAAATACATAAAAATGAAGACTCAGAGATTACAGGAACTCCATATCGATGTCGTGTCGTTTATTAAAATATTAATTAACCTGTCTGGTCCGCCAATTCGATTGAACCCCTCCAGTAAGAAAACGCGCGTCCTATCTCTGTAAAATATATCCCTAAACTAAATCCGCTGTTCTTTTTCGCGAGTTATGCAAAACGGGCCAAGCATCGTGAGCCCCTCTCTCGTGTTTTCGAACATTCGACGATTGCGTCAGACAGCGCGTGTAAGCAATTAATTATCGATGACCATGAACTCCCCGCTGCGAAAACAACAACACTTCGCAAACGTGGAGTTCAGTATATTCATGTTAGGGAATCATAATTTTTTATTAAAACCCCGCATGTCTGAGAATTGCTTGAAGTTCTCGAATGGTTTTAATTACGTTAATTGGGCTTTTCTAGATTTGACACACACACACACACACACACACACACACACACATATATATATATATATATATATGTGTGTGTGTGTGTGTGTGTGTAGACTGGCATTTGCCACCACACCTCCCCCCGATCTGTGGAATGGAATTGGCCATCATACCTTCCCCCGATCTGTAGAATGGAACTGGCCCTCCAAACGTTAATTGAAGCGACCTTTACCGACTACTACGACTATAAATACGGTAGTCAGACTGCAGGCAAATATCTCTCGAGGTGACGTGTTAACTTTTAATTGCTGAAGGTGTTTTAACTTTTTAATTCTTGATGTGTGTAAATTTAATTCTGTGTAACTTTTAATTGCTGAAGGTGTTTTAACTTTTTAATTCTTGATGTGTGTAAATTTAATTCTGTGTAACTTTTAATTCTTGATGTGTGTGTTTCGTGATTAAATGTAATTAAATGTCATCTGCGTTGTTCTTCACTACTATTCACCTACGACCATTCTGACCTCTCACAAAATCAGAAAGCGGGATTTCGAAGAAGTGAGATTCGAAGCAAGAACTAAAGGACGACCTGTTTGTTTCATCTGAGGATTTCGAAGAAGTAAGATTCGAAACAAGAACGACCTGTTTATTTCATCGTAGGATATCTTGTTGGTTCCGAGACGACATTCTATTTTCAACGCGGTGAGTAAATACGATTTTGTTTTTTAAAATGAAGTTAGATGATATTGATCAAAATTGGCAGTGCACTGAGGAATACGAAATCTACGAAAATAAAACTATTGCATAGATTCCTTTTTGGTTCTGATGGTGACCGGAAAAATAGAGATAGGATTAGAAATTTTACTGGCTTTAAATTCAAAGCAGGTGATTCAGAATTTAAATCTAAATCAAAAGCTATAGAAGTAGCATTTTCGATTAGTGAACTAATCAGTATTTGCGACATTTTGAACGTTCCATTTGATGGGGATAAAGGTGAAATATCCGAAAGAATATTAACATTGTTATGCGATATTTCTTTGCTTGCTCAAAATATCAAGAACACTAAACTGTCAGAATCAGAAAACGAGATTGAAAGTGATTGGTGCAATGTGAAAGTGTTAATAATGTTCAAAGAAATGATTCGTCGGTTCAATGTAATGCAATTCAAATGCCTGTTAAGAACTGTGTTAAAAATGTGTTTGAAAACAAAACTCAATCCCTTCCAATTAACTTTTCTGATATCGAAAGTGTTATTCCACCATTTTTAGCTAGCTCGCACGAAAATGTTTCAGTGTAGGTAGAACAATTTGAAAACGTTGCTCGGTTGCTTAATTTGTCTGATATTCAGAAGTTTATTTTTGCTAAGCGATCACTTGGTGGGAATACCCTTCTGTTTGTTAAAAGTGAAAGAAATGTCATGACGTGGAAAAAATTGAAACAAGTGCTGATAGACGACTTTACTGTTGATATCAACTCAGCCAACTTGAAATGTTAAGTAAGCGAAGAATGAAAGAATCTGAATCTGTGCAGGAATATTATTTTAAAATGAGGGAACTGAGTAATCAGGGTAAAATTAATGATGCGGCATTAATACAGTATGTTATAAGAGGTATAAATGATAAACAGGAAAATAAACTAATTTTCTATGGATGTAAAAATTTGTACGAATTTAAAGAAAAACTGAAAATATATGAAATGATAAAAATTGACTCTCGTAGAAACAAAAATACTTTTGACGGGGTGAAACCTAAACATGAAAACTATGGTAATTCAAAACAAAATTTAACAGTTCTGTTTCTCGTAACTTTAAGGTGTGTTATAATTGTGGATGTAGAGACCATTTATCTAAATTTTGTATGCAAAAAACCACGGTCCGAGATGTTTTCGATGTTCCTCTTTTGGGCACAAATAATTTGAGTGCTCTAAACCAGACCCAAATCCGAAACCAAGGGCAAATAATGATGTATCTGCTCTTAATGTTAACGTTCATCTGGATTTTAATAAAATTGTGAGAATTGGAAACTTAAGTTTTAACTCAATCGTTGATACCGGAAGTCAAGTTACTCTATTACGGAAAGTAATTTTTGATCAACTAAATAACCAGTTAAGACCATCATATTCAACTTTCACAGGATTAGGTAAATGCAATATCAGACCCTTAGGTTACTTTACAAGTGAAATCGAAATTGATAATTTCAAATGCAGTACAAATATTTGCGTGGTTGAAAATTACACAATAAATCATGATATAATCGTAGGACTGGATGTGCTTATGTAAGGTGAAACAGTTATAAGCGAAAACGGAATCATCGATAGAACAGGGCATAGTCGAACCATGTTCTTCCGAGTATTCAAGTCCGATCGTAATAGTTAAGAAGAAAGATGGCACCCCTCGTGTATGCATAGATTACCGGAAATTAAATAAAATTATTGTAAAGGATAGATTTCCACTGCCGTTAATAGGAGATATCTTAGACCGGTTGCAGGAGTCGCGCGTATTTAGTACAATCGATTTTAAAAAACGGATTTTTTCATGTCGACGTAAACGATTCAAATAAAAAATACACCTCCTTCGTCACTCATGAAGGACAATACCAATTTTTAAAGGTACCGCAAATGATTGTGCAATTCCCCAGCTGTCTTTCAACGTTTCATTAATACAATTTTTAGACCGTTGGTCAATGATGGTATTGTTTTGCCATACATGGACGATATAATTATTTTGCCTGCAAATGAGAAGGAAGGTATAGAAAGATTAAAAAGAGCATTTGATCTTGCTAGTGACTACGGATTGGAAATAAATCTTAAGAAATCTCAATTTCTAAAAAAAAAAAGAGTCGAATTTTGGGACATGTTATAGAAGACGGTTACATTTCCCCATCCACCTTTAAAACAAAAGCTGTACTTGATTTTCCTGAACCTACTAATCTGAGAGAGGTCCAATGGTTTTTAAGAATTACAGGATATTTTAGAAAGTGTATTCAAAGTTATTATATCATTGCGAAACCATTAAGTGACCTTTTAAAGAAAGACTGTATAAGTTTAAATTTGATGAAAAAAAAAGAAATGCTTTGAATACTATCAAAACATTACTGTCACAGAAACCTGTTTTAGGCATTTACAAACCAAAATATGAGACAAAGGAACACACTGATGCTAGCCTAGACGGATACGGTGCAATTTTGTTACAAAAAACACCCAACGAACTGCAGCAAACTATAAATTCAATGTATCAAAGAAGTGTTAATTCCACCCATTTCGAACTACTTTTCGTCACTAAGATTAACTCAAAATCAACAGATAAATTAAAAGAAACGCTGGAAGCTGAATTTAAAACTAATTTTGAAAAACATCGCGAAGACTTAAGAAGAGAGGCTAAAAAACGAGTTTTTGAGGTCCAGGAATATACAATTTACGCAGACGAACCCCTCAGAAATATAAAATAGGAGATTTAGTTGCAATTAAGCGTACGCAATTCGGACCTCATCTCAAGTTAAAACCGACGTATCTAGGACCATATAGGATTATAAAGGTTAAAGGCAACGACACCTACGTATGAAGTATTCAAAGAAGGCGATCACGAAGGCCCAAATACAACAACCAAGTACGCTGAATTTCTTAAAAGATGGAGCTTAACACCAACTTCATGATACTTTTTACAACTAAGGACCGATTGAGACTTTTTCACGATGTGTGACTTTTCTTTTGCTCAATTATGACTGTGTTTATGTTTGTCTGATAGATTAGACCAGGGGTGGCCAACCGTTTTGGGAAGAGTGCCACTATCTGAAAAAAAAATATTATGCGTGCCACTTCCAACTTTTCCAACATACAAAAATTATAAAAAAGGTGAAAAAATGTTATTTATAGGCTGATTATGGGATTTTTACACAAATAGCACATTTTTTTTTTTATCTGAGTAGTGGAGATTTAAAAAATGATATAATAAATAAAACAAAAGTACAAACTTTAGTTTTATTGTTAATAAACATTTTTAAAAGTATTTCCCAGTAATCAAAGTCGCTCAATTGCAGAGAAAGGACCAAACCAAGCTGCCCCTATATCAAGTACAACTCACAGGCAAAAAATATCTACGAACTAAATTCCTTATTTTATATAAGAATCAATATTGAACCCTACAAATCACCCTTTAAATCAAATCAATGCTTTCAATGCCAACATTTTCATCACCACTCCAAAAACTGCTATATGAATCCTCGCTGTGTTAAATGCGCAGGTGATCACCATACGAAAGATTGCCCCGATGGGAAAAAAGCCCAAAGTATAAAATGTTGTAACTGTCAGGGTGATCACCCTGCAAATTTTCGTGGATGCCCCAAATTCCCTCATAATATTATAGCGAAGAAGAAGGCTGAAAAAGAAGCCAAACAACAGGAAGTTAAAGTTTCAAAATTAGTCTCAGCTGGTATCTCTTATGCGCAAATGGCAAACCCTAACCCCACCACTACTTCAGAAAAAAACCCCTTAACAGAACAGGAAGCATCCCCAGTCCCAAATCTAAACCCAGTCAATAAAAATACATTCACTCTTTTAAAACAATTCCAAGAAATCCAGCAAATAATAAATAGTATGATAGAAGAGCTTGGTATTCCTGATTTTTCAGGAATACTCAATTAATTAAGAACCGTAAAAGCTGACATGAAAAATAAAGATTCCGTTGAGGACAAATTTGTTTGCTTCGTCAACGGTATGAGATTAGTTACTGAACCTCTTGGTTAATGCCCCCCCTTCCCTCTCTCTTTTGGCATGGAATTCTAATGGAATCAGAGTTAAAATCCGTGAGTTCAAACAATTTATATATGAGAATAACCCCGATATCATCCTTCTGCAAGAAACACATCTCAGACCAGAGGATAATCTAAATGTACCTAACTGCACTACTTATAGAACTGACTACGTAAGCTCCACTATCCCCATGAGAGGCACTGCTATTTTAGTTAAAAAATCTCTACCCCATCATGAAATTGTTCTACCTCCTCTAAAAATTATCAACGCTACAGCTATAAACTTAAAACTTCAAAATCTCCCACTTTATATTATCATCTCTACTTATATCCCCCCAGGCCACAGAATTACTAACGTTAAGGCAGATTTAAACACTTTAAATACCATAAACATTAACGCCTTAATTTTTGGAGACTTAAATGCACAGCATAGACTTTGGAACTGTTCCTCGCAAAATTGCTACTTCATCTATAATTTCACCAGTAACACCAATTTTGATATCATATCCCCTGTACCCCTACTCACTTTAATAATCACAATAGCAGTATTATAGACTTTGCCCTAGTAAAAGGTATTCCCCATGACCTTACCATTAACACTATATGTGCACTTTCCTCCGACCATAATCCTGTTCAAATTAAACTCCCACTTGATAACAACCCTCTCATTCTTAACTATACCAAACACATTAATTGGAATTTATTTAAAAGTAACCTAGAAAGTACTCCTTACATCCCCCCCATCGTAAATAATATTAACGATCTGGAAAACTTAGTTACCAGTATAACCATAGACATTAACAACAGCCTAAATAATAGTACCAAACTTATTCCCTTCTAAAACCCGTATCACACTGAAGAATTTGGTGAAACTTTAAGCTTTTCGTCAAGCATTTCTCCTCGCGGAGTGTCTGTGAAGGGTTGCTGGAGTTTGACAAACGGATTCGCAAACCGAAGCGGACGGGTTACCGTACCAATCCTGTTATCGACCATTAGGCTTTAGGCATAGCATACAAATTTCTTAGCGCATGTACTAGCGATTGCTCAGTCGGACATAACCTTGCTGCAATTGAGGGCGTGGCCCAGGAATTGCAGTTGCGACCCATTTCCTATGGTCCTATGGTCCAGGCAAATATCTCACGAGGCGATGCGAGGCGACGTGTTAACTTTTAATTGCTGAAGACGTTTTATTTTTTTAATTCTTGATGCGTGTAATTTTAATTCTGTGTAGCTTTTAATCTTGATGTGTATGTTTCGTGATTAAATGTAATTAAATGTCAGCTGCGTTGTTCTTCACTACTATTCACCAATGACCATTCTGACCGCCCACAACACACACACACACACACATACACACACACACACACACATATATATATATATATATATATATATATATATATATATATAAAATTGTACATTAGTTCTTAATCTTTTTCAAGGTATGCGTGATTCTTTTCGCAAATTATTGATTTCAGGAATTTCGTTCATTCCTCGATGAAATTAATTTCAGTTGTTGCAGGATGCTGTGAGTAGCTTTTATTACAAAACCAATAACTTAATAAATGCGACTCAAACACAGTAGAAAAAATATGGTTATTTCATTCTTTTTAATGGATTCACGTAAGTCATTGAACATTTCATGAAATCCATCACTGCTGCTAAGCAATGAATCCTTTTAAGGAATTAAATCTGATGCAACAGTTGAAAAATTCTGAATATTAGATCATCATTTTAAAAATCCCCGAGCAAGCTTCCTGTAAATTATCTATTTTTAATTTTAATTTATGCCCAATGCACTGAGATATATGTACACAGTATATGTACTGAGATATATGTATCACATAAATAAATTTAACATATTAATATATTCAACTCATTAAACTTTAGCAATTAAGATACAATAAAAACTAAAAGTCCAGTATTAAGAAATGAATTTTCAAACATTTACTAACTTCTAAAAAAATTTACAATACAAGGACAACATTCCCTCGATTATCTTTCGTTATTAAAAAATGTATAAATTTAATTCAAGAACAACTCACGTTTACTTTATTTTTTGCGTAATTAAAGCAGTTTTATATTCGAAACTGGGTGATGTTGGAAAGCTTATTTCAAAAGAATTTCTGTTTCAGAAACAACTTTATTAAATATTTATAGGATTAGAGGTTCATACCTACACCTATTTTTAATGTATTTTTTCCAGAATATTAGAAAACAATTCCAAGGGGAAATATATAATTTTTTTTTATAAAAATTCCTTTAATATTCATGTTTTTCAATCTCTTCAGGTATATTACATAAAATTCTTTGAAACATTTCACACTAAATTTGTATAGATATATCAAATAAATTTAAATCCTTTTCGGAATGACTATAGATATTTAATGACAGCTGTTGAGTTTATTTTAATATTTAGGAAATATCATTTTTTGTCAGAGTCATTTTTATGAGATCTGTAGCCATGCTTAAATTGTAACTTACGTAAGAATGTGTAATTTACGAAATAATAAAAATTAATTCAGACAATCATTATATAATTTTAAACTCCTTTATCCCTTTTCTGTATTAAAGAATTTAGTGAGTGTAAGCAGACGATTGTATGTATATATATATATATATATATATATATATATATATATATATATATATATATATATATATATATATATATATATATATATATATATATATATATATATATATATAATATATATATATATATTATATATATATATGTATATATGTATATATGTATATATATATATATATATATATATATATATTTATATATATATATATATGTATATACATATATGTATATATATATATATATATATATATATATATATATATATATATATATGTATATACATATATACATATATCTATACATATATATATATATATATATATATATATATATATATATATATATATATATATATATATACATATATACATATATATATATAATATACATATATATATATAATATATATATATATATATATATATATATATATATATATATATATATATATATATATAATTAAAAAACTAGTAATTTCCTTAATTCAACACTCTTAACATTTAAAAACTATTATTTACTCACTTTACTATTCCAAATTACACACCCTTTTTTAATCCCTTAAAACATTTAATTCCCTTTGGGCATTCGCGTTAAATTCCATTATTACAGCCTTGGGCAAAATCATTCAAGATGGCTGTCTTTTTTAACTAAAGAGAAGTTGCGTGGCGTCACTACGAGAGTAAATCAGTTCTGCGCATCAATACTAACTTTAAACCAATCAACCGTTAAGACACACCTTTTAATCACGTAATGAGATAGAGTCTATATAACTCGTGACGTCCGGAAGTAGGACGGATTTTTTGTAATTGCTTTGCTGCTCGCATACCGACAATCGGTCGGTGATCTCAATAAAATGTTCCCTTAAACACTCGTGTCGACGACTGGTAATTTCGGACAGACTACCATTCCAGGGTCTACAGAGATGATGGTGATGTGGGGGTGCGGCATTCTTCTTTTTAATGGCCGACGGCCGTACGCCCCATATTACAGAAAAAGACAGCAGGATTCGAACCTACGCGGGAAAATCCCATAGGAGTCCCATTGCCATCGTCGGCTGATAAGTTTTCCCACGACTTCAATGTTTTAGTGAATTTCGCCGCACCGAGTTAACAACGCAAAAAATGAAAGTAGGTCACCGCTATCGTGTTACATCATCTTGATATATTTTTTTTTCCTCCTGCCCATCTACCCGTGTGAGTGTTTGTGGATTTAAATTCATCGCTCTTCTATCCGGATTTCAAGACTTTCTTTTTGCCGTGTGACGACAAGGGGCTGCGGAGTTTAATTTATCACGAATGTCATCAAAGAGTGTAATCACCGCCAGTTCAAAAATCATCGATGTGTTCTTGTGTGTGAATTTAATTAAGCCGGTATGCAAGCCCTAGCGCTGTACCGTGAACAAAAAAATTAATTTTGTGCAACCGAGAATTTTACAGTAACAAGCATCACATGACCAGGTTGTATGTCTCCCATCATAAACTTTATAAAATTGTTTTGTAAACTGTGATTTCTATGCTAGAGAGAGTATGATATTCCTATTTGACGTATTAATGGAGGAAAAAATATAAAAACAGTACAGGAAAGATTTTTTTTTATGTGATTGTATGATATTATATTCTTGTTTTTAATTGAAATATATAATTGTGATATTGTGTTAAACTTATAAAATGGAAGAAACAAATATAAAAACAGAAATTCAGGGAGGGACAACAGCAGATAATAAAATTGGGACAGAATGCAAGGACCATTTTCAACTTGAAAATTTGGAGAGAGAATTCAGGGATTTTATTCCTTTTGACCCAGAGGGGGGAATGAAACTACAAAACTGGCTTCCCTATATTGAGCAGAAATTTTCCCAAGCAAATGTTCCAGACGAACAAAAAATAAGATGTTTTTCAAAATTTCACAGAGGGAAGGCTCTAACGATTTTCATAAATTCTTGTTTAGACATTCACGATTGGACAGAATTAAAAGACACTTTGCAAGAATTATTCTTTGAGGCAGATAGCGTGGAATTCTCTGAATTTTCCAATTTAAAATTTGAATATAATGATGACTTAACCAAATATTTTCATAAAAAAATTGATATAGGAAAGAGATTGGAGTTATCACAGAAGTTAATACTAGAAGGCCTAACACAAGGCCTAAATGCTCAAATGAGAATGACCATAGCTGCAAATCCTCCTCAAACCACAACAGAATGGATAGTGTTGGCTAATAAGCTAATCAAAATAAATAATGAAGGAAACAAAGCTAATCAAGGGGATCGGGATAACTTTTTTAACACTAGATTTGAAAATAGGAACCAATTCCGACAGAATTACTACAACCAACCTCAAGTTAGGATGAATTATAGCCCACTTCATCAATTTAGACAAAATTACTCTTCCCAGCCTCAATTTAGACCTAATAATAATCAACAGACTCAGTTTAGACCTAATTATAGTCAGCAGCAACAATTCAGACAATGACAACCCAGAGATCACAAGTTGAATAGAAATTTTGCACCCCATCCAAATAACCAAATTAATCACCACCAACAATATGCAGACTTACCATCTAGACCCTGTCGAAAATGTTCTAACTTCACCATGAGTCACTAACTGCACCATGAGTTAGGTAGATAATTAATTAAATGAAATTATTGTCGATGCAATAAGGAATCATATAAATGTAGATGATATGTACTGTTGAGGTTACGATGAGAAGCTAATGATGCGTGTAGGAGGTAAACGGAAAGGTGATAGAGGTACAAGACGATAGCACGGAAGTCGAAGATTGGAGTAACCGATGGTGAGAGGAGGAAGAGAGACGGCAGTCATTTTTTTTTTTGAGAGAGAGGGGGTGAATGTCATAGGGACATGACAGTAGTGTTACGGCCAGGGACAGGAGCATGGAGAAAAAATACAAAATAAAATAAAATAATTGTTAAATGCAATAAAGAAACAGGGCAATAAAAGAGAAGGGAAGAAAGCCATAGACCGGAACGAATATTAGAGATAATGTTCGTAGCAATAAATAGAAGTGGAAGAGAGTGAAAATAAAAGAAAATTTATGATGGCTATAAAACGGCCCACCCAACTTGAATCCAAAGCATGGGAAAAAGTTAAAATTGAGGGAGAATTTATAAATCCCGCCCTCGACGCGCATTGGTAAAAGGGGATTGAGGAGTGGCAGCACGGGCGAATGGCGATGGCATGATAATTTCCAGATAACCAATGGAAATTATAAGAGGCGGAGACATTAGTAAGAAAATATATGAAATAAAAAATAATGTGAAGGCAGAGAGATAACCTGGGAAGTGAGAGTCAGTCAGAAGTTGTCGAGCGCCCAGTGTCCCATGCCGAGTGTCTGCGATAAACGACGGAGCCGTGTTCGAGTGCAGTAAAGTTTAGAGAGATAGAAGTTGTCGAGCGCCCAGTGTCCCATGCCGAATGTCTGCAATAAACGACGGAGCCGTGTTCGAGTGCAGTAAAGTTTAGAGAGATAGAAGTTGTCGAGCGCCCAGTGTCCCATGCCGAGTGTCTGCAATAAACGAAGGAGCCGTGTTCGAGTGCAGTAAAGTTTAGAGAGATAGAAATTGTCGAGCGCCCAGTGTCCCATGCCGAGTGTCTGCAATGAACGACGGAGCCGTATTCCGGATAAAGATATGCCCGAATTACGTTTGATGATAAAGACGACGAATTCATCATTACGAGTGTGCCAGCTGCCCAGATGGATTCAACCGTCATCTTCTGAGGTACCGACTTTGCATTTCCCTTTTATATTGTATCATTGCTTCTCAGTGTATAGCCATAATGATTAAGATAGAGCGCGATGAATATAGTTTTTGAGTATAAGATGTTGAGTAATAGACCGATAATTCGTACCAACAATTAATATAATGTTTTGCATATATATATGAATTAATTTAGTAGGAGTAAAATTGAAAATAATATGTATAGAGGCAGTATGAAATATTGTTATAATAAGTGAATGAATCAAACATAGGTGTCGTAAAGAATTAATTTAGTAGGAATGAAGTTATTGCGGTAATAATGTGTAAATGCCGGAGGAAATATTGAGTAATTTTGGAATGTATTATTTATGTGTGTTAATATTCAATAAATTGATTTGTCAATATAACCAGAGTCAATTTCCATTATTTGGGAAGCACATCAATCTACTAGCCACAATCATGAACCAATAAGTTACTAAATCAAAATCATAATTAATAAATATAATTAATATAAGAATAATATAATAACTCCCAATCCCTATAATTTCATTTAAAATAATATAAACAATTTAAATTACGGTTACAATCAGGCGCCAGAATGACAATTACTGTCATTGAGGGGGAACATTATCAGAAATAATGAGGTTGACAAAACAAAAAGACTATATGAAAATGAGAAACAGAATTTTTTAAATTGTGTTATTGACACAGCTTCGACTATTAGTCTGATGTCACAAAAACTGGTCAAGCAATGTCAACTGAAATGTTATTCAAGTTCGCCAATTAAGGTCAGGCAAGCTGAGGGTGAAATCTTAATTACAACTAAATGTGTATTAACTTTGAGAATAGGGAAAATAATTAGAAACATTTCTACATATGTTTTGGACAATTACTTGCCTTATCTTATTCTGGGACTTCCTGAGTGTAAAGAGTTTAAATTAGTAATTGACTGTAACCAATTTTGTGTGTATCAAAATAGAATTTCTTTGAAGATGGTTAATATTTGTGAAATAAGTAAAATTTCATTACACCTACAAAATAAATGTGATAATAAGCATGTGTATAATAATAGTAATATTCATGAAATTGAAGTTTCTGATATGTTTAACCCTTATGAAGAGAACTCACAGAAAGAAAATGATATTTTCTGTATTGATTATGATGTAAATGACAATTTTAATGAAAACTCTGGTGAAATAAAAGCAGAAAATACCCCAAAGTATGAAAATGTTGACATTAATGATCAAATCAAAAATTTAGATGTTGATAGGGAATTAAAGAATTTATTGCACAAAAATAATAGACTGTTTTCAACTAACAAATATGACATAGGCAAAATAAGGATGGAACCCCAAAGAATAATCCTCAATTCTGATTTGCCAGTGAGTCTAAGAGCATACAGGACTTCGCCAATTGAGGAAAAAGAGATCAGGACCCAAATTTAAAATTTGTTAGAAGCAGGAATCATAAAAAAATCACATAGTTCATACTCAAGTCCTGTGACTTTGGCAAGAAAGCGAAATGAAGGAAAAACTAGACTTTGTATTGATTTCAGAAAACTAAATTTAATTACTAAGACAGATGCAGAACCCTTACCCAGAATTGATGATATTCTAGATAAATTAAGCAGAGCTAATTACTTTTCAACTTTAGACCTTACCTCAGGGTATTGGCATGTACCCGTCCACCCAAAAGATACTGAAAAATTTACATTTGCCACTACTTTTGGTTTATACGAGTGGCTAAGACTTCCATTTGGCTTAAAGAACGCCCCTGCAATATTCAATAGGACTATCAGGAGAATTTTAGATAAATATAAAGTTAACTTTGCATGCCACTATTTCGATGATATTATAATTTTTTCAGACTCCAAAGAACAACACCTTGAACATTTAGATACACTATTTAACATTTTCAGAAAAGAGAATATCAAGTTAAAATTAACTAAATGTACTTTTCTGCAACAACAAATTAATTTTCTTGGATATAATGTAACAAATGGGAAAATTGCCCCAGACAACATTAACATTGAAAAGATAAAGTGTTTGAAACCACCAACTAATGTAAAAGAACTCCAAAGATTCTTGGGCACAATAAATGTGTATAATAAGTTTATTCCAAAATATGCAAAAGTAAGACATCCATTAAATACATTATTGAAAAAGGGAGTAAAATGGGGATGGTCAGACAAGTGCCAAGAAGCTTTTGAGGATCTTAAGAATTTATTGATTTGTAAACCAATATTGCAATTGTATGATGTAAACAAAGACTGTCATTTATTTGTGGATGCTAGTAAACATCAAGTTGGAGCTGTTTTAAAACAGCCAGGTGAAGATGGGGTGTTGCATCCCATAGCATATCACTCTCGTGTATTAAAGGACTATGAGGCAAACTATTCTATTACTGAACTTGAGTGTTTGGCAATTGTGGACAGTTTAGACAGGTACTATCATTATTTCCACGCGATAAAAGTTCACAATTCACACAGACCATGCTGCCTTAGTTTGGCTTAAAAATGTGAAAAATCTTCGAGGTCTACTCTTTCGCTGGTCATTAAAACTAAGTATGTTCGACTATGAAATTCAATACCAGAAGGGAACTGCAAATATTGAAGCTGACATGCTTTCCAGAAACCCTATTCTTGAACCTAAAACCCAAATAAATCATTTAATTGAACTAAGAAAAATTGTAGAATTTTAAAATAAAGACAATGTACAGGGACTTAAATATAAAAAACTAAATGATGTAATCTACGTGAGAAAGAAAGGATTTTTAAAAATTGTAGTACCATTTTCATTGAGGTTAGAAATTTTAAAAAGAGCCCACGAGGACTATGGACACCCTGGAATAAATAAAACAATGCAATTACTTACACCCCAATATTATTGGCCCAAAATCAATGAGGACATTAGTAGTTATGTTAAACATTGCCATACTTGTCAATTAAACAAAAAGAAAAGACAGAAAAGGTTTGGATTGCTGCAAGAAGTACCTCCGACAGACCAACCCTTTGAGTGCTTAAGTTTAGACACAGTAGGCGGATTTAACTACTATAATTCCACAAAGAAATATTTACATTTGATAATTGACCATGCAACGCGTTATATTTGGGCTTTTCCATCAAAAAGCGTAACTACTGAAACTTATACAAATTGCTTAAAACAAATATTCCAAATTCAAACACCAAAAAAATTGCTAACAGGCAGAAATGCAGCTTTTACATGTTCAAAGTTTAGAAGATTTTTAGAGCATAATAATGTGCAACAATTACTTACATCGAGTCATCATCCACAAACGAATGGGAAGGTAGAGAGGTTAAATCAAACAATAATTACTAGATTAAGGTGCAAAGTACATAACTCAACAAGCAAAACTCCTTGGACAACCCTATTAAATGAAGTAATTAATGAATACAATCATACGCCTCATTCAGTTACCCAAATGACCCCAGCTTACCTACTTTTTGGAATATTACCTTATGAACCTCATGTTAAAAAACAAGATTTTTATCCTCAGGTGGATGAGGCGAGAAAATTAGCTAAAGAAAGGACAATTAATTACCATAACAGGAATAAAGTAAAATATGATGCACGCTTTGTAGAATCTAAATTTAATGTTGGAGATTTAGTGTTATTCGAAGAATTTCACTACCCTAATACAAGAAAATTAAGCTCACCCTATTCTAAAACAAATGTCAAAAGTTAATTATGAAATTGATAGACCAAATTTTCACACTAAACGAGATTGTGAAATTGTCCATGCTTGCAGATTAAGATATTATAATGCACCAGAGAACTTAAAACTACACCACAAATAATGACAAACATTGGATTCATTTTTTTTTCTTTTCTATGTGATGCTTAACATCATTATATTTTTTTAATTGATATAATTAATTATGTGTTGTCCTACTAAAGATATAAAAAAAACTGTCTAACTTAAACTTTCTTCTTAAGAATACTATTATATGTGAATTTTTTTTTTGGATCTCAATTTAAACACCGATTATGACAACTCTACTTCTTTAACCTTTCAGTAAATGTTCTATTTCTTGAAAAACACTTTCTTATCACCCACCTCTAGACGCGCGTTGGATGTCGTGACAACTGTTTAAGATCTTATTAATTTTTTTTGCGATTTGTTTTTAATTCATCAACTCAGTCACTTAAAGTGCTGAAGATCATATGTTTGAGTAATGACTAAAACAGGGCTGGGATGGCCACTCCTTTTGTCCTCCCATTTCTATATATTATACTCCCACAGGTATGACAACTGCACATTTTCCTTTTCCTCCATCTTTGTACTATGCAAGATGCTGTTTATCAATGCAGTCATATTCTGTCGGAAATTCACGGTTAGTCCACTGTACGGCTAAAAAGACTCTTCCTCCTTATTAGTCAGAGAACAATAGGGAGAAAGAAAACCCACTTGTTACACAAAAAGAAACACAACCCCTCACTGCTTAGAGGTAGAATTAAAGAATTTGAGACTAAGAGTTGGGGAACACACATACAACAAGGTACCTTCAAAACAAGGAAATAGATTCACATAAACTTATAATAAATGTACAAAAATGAATAGTAAATAAATAATTTGAAAATAAAGTGAAAAGTATTGAGAATAAATAAATAAAGTTAGAATAAATATGAATAAGTATAACTAAAGAATATTGGATAGCATTTTGGAATGAATAAATATTGTTGGAATAAAAAGGAATAACAAATGAATATTGAAATGAGAGTAATAAGAAATATAAGGATATTGAAAAGAGAATTTTTTTTTATAATAAGTAATATTGAAATAAAGGAGATAAGGGATATTAAGAAAAAAATAATGAGATAAATAAAGATACGAAAACTAGATAATGAGTAATATGTTCTGTAATTTTTATATACAATTGATATATTTGAAATGTGATTTTTATTGAAAGTGTGATTTTTATTATAAACTGTGATTTTTATTATGTAACTAAAGAACTAATTTTCTTTAAATGTAAACAAGTCGAGATAATGTGATGTTTATGTATTCTACGTTTCTGAAGCAGAAATAACACAGCACTAAAAAGACTGTGATTTTTTTTATGTAACCAACTACAAAGGACTAATTTTTTTTAACTTAAGCCAAGAAATTGTTTTTTTTTTGTGTATTCTGCACTTGCGAGATGATAGGTCACAGAACCTACCGAACTGTGATTTTTTTTTGTACTTTTCTCAAGCAACATACTGTAGCTAACATAACAAGGACAATGAATCATAAGCTAACATGTGTACCTTACAAACTTTTTGGACTCACCCCAATGTTGTGAGAGTTGAGGAGGAAAGTACAATAACTTCAAATTATTATTATCATGTTCTATTCCATTTACTTAACATTTTTGTTTGTTGATTTTGATATTTTCATTGTTATATTCTATTATTTGTGTGAGTCGACTCAAAATTAAAATTGATGTAAAGTGAAAATTTGATAACTTAGTTTTGTTGGTTAAATTGAATTGAATTTTTTTTTTTTTTGCTGGGATGTTGTTGTGCAGGGAGGGCCCGCCCTGCACAGCAATTTTCAGTTAATGATTAGGTAGAATCTTCAATTTAATATTATGTGTATTTCTTTTTAGTGATTTTTATATATATTTTTCAGCAAATTTGATAATGTTGTTATGTCAGCTCATCACGTGATCTTTAATTTTTTTTTTTTGCAATTGAACTTTAATTGAAAGTTATTCGTTAACCCTTTATATCTCAACTCCTCTGATTTGAAAAAAAATTACTCATACATTAGAATACATCCTTCTAAGCACGTAAAAAATAATAAAAAAAATTTACAACATAAAATTAATAATTTATTGAAAAAAAATTGATTGTTGCATTTCTGCAACATTATGGAAAATGACCAAAAAACGGATTGTTGCATTTCTGCAACAATGTGAAAAATGACACTAAGATTCAAATATTCAAAAATTTTAATTTATGTGGAAATTTTTAAAACAGTTGTTATTTTTGTTGTAGCAAAGTCCTACACCACATTTCTCACAAATAGTTTGTGTGAATCCTTTGCATTTTGGGTATTTACATCGGATTCTTTTGTCAGCCCAATTTGGCCAGTGCCCAATTTCATCTTGGCGCACTGGTTTTGATGGCATATGCTGAGTAGGCCCTTTATGTTTTTTATCTTCTATTCCTTCCTCAACTTCGCTCTTTCTTTTTCTTTTACCATTGGACTTGGTGTTCATTTTGCAAAGGGTTTCTGCAACTTCAAGGCGGAAATCGGCAGAACTTAACAACTTTTCAGTTTTTTTTGCCTCTATATGAACACGTTTGTATAATAGCCAAGCATTAGACATTATTAAATCTAAGAAATGATAAAACATACGAATTTGCCATCTTTTGCTTCTTAGTAATATTTTTTGTCTTCCCATTATACTGTTTATCAAATCGACTCCACCCATATGTCTGTTATATTCACTTACGACAAAGGGTCGGTCAACTTCGATGTGCATTTTGGTAGATTTATCATACCTGCGGACCGTTGATTTTGGATCTTCACCAGCAAATGATGATGCTAAATGAACAATTTTATTGTCTTTCCATGATGTTGTTGAAACATCAACCCCATCAACTGTTGCACAATATTCAACAGAAGATCCACGTTCTTTTTTCTTCATTTCTTTTTCATCAGGTAATTTACAGTTAGGTATACGATTTCTCCTAACTGTTCCTAGACTAAGAATACCTTCATTCGCCAAATACACAATCAAAGGAATTGACGTAAAATAATTGTCAAAGTATAAACGGTAATTCTTATGTCGTGGAATAATTCTTGCTAAACGCATTACGTTATTGGATGCTGCTCCAAGATCGGGCTCTCCAGAGTTAATCACATTTTCCTTGCCTGAATCTGGTTCAATTTTGTAAGCAAATCCTGATGCACCACTCAAAACTTGCATTTTATATCCCCATTTATGTGGCTTGTTCGGATTATATCGTTTCATAAAATTACGTGACTTTGTTGAACAGATTTGTTCGTCTACACATAAGTACTGTTCAAGAGGAACTTTTTTTAAATTTTCATTTATTTTTTCTAGAAGTGGTCTTATTTTGAAAAGTCTATCACGATCAGGGTTAGATACAGGAAGATTTTGAGTGTTATCGTTGAAGTGGAGGACTTCCCGTAATTTTTCAAACTTATTCAAAGGCATAATGTCTTGAATAATTGGCAGACCAATAAAATTAGACCAGTAGTTTTTTACTCTTGGGAGATGAACTACAGACATAAAATAAATAATACCGACAAATTGCTGAATATCTAAGGTAGTTATAGTAAATGTAGAATTTGGATTTTTTTGAGTGGTGTACAAATTTGTTTCTCTTTTAACCATTTCAAATATTTCTGTAGGAAAGAGGAATGAAAAAAAACGAAATGGTGTATCTAATTCCAAAATATTCGGTGGTAATTTAGAGTCACCTAAGAATGAAAGCTGCTGCTGATTCAAAATTAAATTATTTTTTCTCCATATCATTTCTTTCTTTTTTCCCAACTTTTTTGAAATACGAACAGATGGACTAGAATCACTTGGAACACTAAAAGAGGGCCCAGGAACACTTACTAATGTGCTAGGATCACTGACCAAAGTACTAGGAGCACTGACTGAAGTAATATTTTGAAAATTATCATTGTTGATGTTTGAATATGTACAGGAATCACTCTCTTCATTTGTATCAACAGTTTCTGTTTCATTGACAAGCGGTAGAATATTTGGATCTGCTAAGCTATCATAATCATCATCAGATAATTCTATGTCATCTTCACTGTCTGTCTTGTTTAACAGATATTCTATTTCTTCAGGTGTTAGACCTCTACGTCTACTAAATGCCATTCTAAAGAAGTAAATGGCTAGTTTAGAATATATTAAAGAAAGCAGTCAATAAAAGTATCGCTAAGCTATTATAATATTTTTAAGTTATTTTTCACTCTGTTTGCATTATATTAGCATTTTATAATTTTAATTTATTACAAACAGCAGATATTTATTATTTACAATGAAAATATAATAGGACTATTATGTATAGAAAAGCCTAATAGATATTACATAATAACAGACAGTATTCCTATAAAATAGCTATATAAGAACTAAATATAATTTAAAATACGCAAAGAAGAAGTTTAAAAATTTGCTTTACGAATATTTCAGAACTTCAGATCAGGGAAAGAAATTACCAATTGTTGCATAACTGCAACAAACATAAAAGTATACATTTTATATAGATATTCTCAATTTTCTACAACAAAAGTATTTTGACATAAAGAATATGATCTTACCTTCATAAAATAACTATTTCCGAATGTCTCCAATCTTTAAAACTTTACTAAATTTAAATAGTATTTCTGCAAAAACCACGTGCAACTTCGTAAGCAATAAATTGAACTTTAGCTCTAGAAATTACAACAGTATCGCCATCTAGTAGAGAAAAGTTGAACAATATGTGTTAACTGCAATGTTGCAACATTGCAATCATCGTCGAAATCGACTTTCAAATCTCGCTGGGGAAATGACATAGGATTTTTGTGTTTGTTGCAGATATGCAACACGGTGACATAAAGGGTTAACTTATTCCAAATTTTTAATGCCCATTCTTCTCACTCATCTGAGTGAGTTTGCCCTCCAATGCAGGCATTGTAGGTCAGCCTCTTCTCGGACGGGGGGATATTCTATAATATTAAAAACTAGTAATTTCTTAATTCAACACTCTTAACATTTAAAAACTATTAATTCCTCACTTTACTATTCCAAATTACAAACCCTTTTTTAATTCCTTGAAACAGGTAATTCCCTTTGGGCATTCGCGTTAAATTCCATTATTACAGCCTTAGGCAAAATCATTCAAGATGGCTGTCTTTTTTAACTAAAGAGAAGTGCGTGGCGTCACTACGAGAGTAAATCAGTTCTGCGCATCAATACTAACTTTAAACCAATCAACCGTTAAGACACACCTTTTAATCACGTGATGAGATAGAGTCTATATAACTCGTGACGTCCAGAAGTAGGACGGATTTTTTGTAATTGCTTTGCTGCTCGCATACCGACGGATCGGTCGGTGATCTCAATAAAATGTTCCCTTAAACACTCGTGTCGACGACTGGTTATTTCGGACAGACTACCATTCCAGGGCCTACAGAGATGATGGTGATGTGGGGGTGCGGCATTCTTCTTTTTATGGCCGACGGCCGTACGCCCCATATTACACACACACACATATATATATATATATATATATATATATATATATATATATATATATATATATATATATATATATATATATACAGGGTACCCCAAAAATACCGCCCAAACTCTGCACAGCCAGATTCCTCGTTGGGAGTACATAAAAAATGCTCAAAGAACTGTACCTGTACGAGCCACAGTTTTCGAGAAAAATGCGAAAAACAAAGTATGACGTCACATCCAGTGCAAGGAAACACACTATATTTGCAAATATTAATAAAGGCATATGTTCATAGTGTCCGCCGTACATATTCAGGCAGGCTTGAGCGCGCCTTGTAATGGATGACTGAACACGTTGCAGCAACCCGGTGTCCACCAAAGTACAAGCAGCATGCAGACGAGCAACTAAGTCCGTTTTTGTAGTCACTACGTCTCGATACACTTCCTTCAGATGGCTCCACAGGAAAAAAACAACATCATTCTACATCTGCCTTTATAAGTATTTGCAAATACTGCTGTTGAAGTGTCAAATAAAATGTTTTTTCCTTGCACCGGATGTGACGTCGAACTTTGTTTTTCGTATTTTTGTCGAAATCTATGGGTCGTACAGGTACAGTTCACTGGGTATTTTTTAGGTACTCCCAACCAGGAATCTGGTCGTGCAGAGTTTGGGCGGTATTTATGGGACACCCTGTATATATATATATATATATATATATATATATATATATATATATATATATATACATATATATATATATATATATATATATATATATATATATATATATATATATATATATATATATATATATATATATATATATAATATCCCCATCACATCACGACCTTAAACTATAACCTGAAATGGAAAACTAGCTCATATTTATATGGCTGGAGCTAGACTCAGCCTGAAAGGAATAAAATTTAGATTTAAATGCAATAGGGCCAAACTTCTTAGTACATCGTTTATTAGAGCGAAAATACATACGTTCATTTCAGAACGGCTCGGAATAATATCACCTTTCAACATTAAACGCGTAGGGCGAAAAAAACATGTGGCTATTATTTGTTGGGTCAGTAAATTTAAGGGCTTACGAAGCTAACCCACTTCTGAATTCGGACATATACACGTGTAGAAATGCAAAGACATGCGATTGAAAGGCCTAGTTCTTATAAGAATCTCTGTCGCTAAGGCTTTTTAAGAGAGAAATTGATATTACTGGAGTAGATTTAGGAAAGGGAATTTAAATGCTGTAATGGTGGGAATAATATTTAAGATATATAAATAATTAAATAATAAATAAATATATATATATATATATATATATATATATATATATATATATTTGATGTTGAAAGATCAACACCGGCCTTATGTGCTGGCCTTGTCTGGTGCATTGTAATTAATCAGAAATTGCTTAGGCTCAGTCAAGACAGTAAACGATGAAATGAAAATGTTGTCATCAGAGCAAAACGTGGCGGAACGAAATATTTATGCGTATAATATTCGTCTTTTTTTACCCGAACAAGAATTTTTTCTCATGGGGACAAAGGTAAAAACTATATACACACGCAATTCTTTCACCGACAAAATAACACTGCGCTGTTTTTTGCCGTGATTTATTTCAGGAAAAACCTCGTTTTTGAACAATACAATATATACGGTTTTCATATGCAGTAATAATCGAGTGCAGAGAAAACTTCAATTTTTCCATTCGCACCCAATGTTATTTTCTTTCCCAAATGAGAATATTTTTTTGGTTAATCAATCAAACGGAGAGATGATTGAAACAGTTCAAGAGAAAGTTTTTGACTAAAGGAGAAAAAAAAACACACGTTAGTTCATAACAGAGGCAAAAGTAGAAGTACACAGAAAAAGCAAAAACGGATGGAAAAATTTACGACCACCGTGGGACATTTTACTGGAAAGAAAGAAACGGTAACGTGGAGAGACATAAAAGTTTAGTACGTCATTAATCAGTTAGTCTTTTACAGTCAACCAAAATTAAGTACGAGAAACTTCCTCTTGGAATAAATTTTGGGAGGGTGTCATCAGCGGAGGAATATTTTTGGAAATTGGTTCCGTTACCGCTGGTTTTTTTTCTAATTCACGGTTTTCAGGATTTAACATTATGATAAATTAATTATTCTGCTTAGCAATTAATGAAAAATTCTACAGGAGCTACTACGTGGAACGATCTAATGATTGTACCATGTATGTGTGACTTTATATGGCTCTATAATAAGTTTACACGATGTTCTCACTCACACTCATCACACAGCTCAGAAAAATACAACACAAAAGCAGTTGGACTGTATAAAACTTTTACTACTCTAAAGGCGCATCTGCACATAAGCGAATCAGCACCCCCGTCGCCACTTGACTCATTTTGGTGTCGATTAGTCCCCCCCCCCCCCAACGTGGGGGAGATATTTCGCCGCTTTGATCATTCCTCATAAAACCGCTCTCAGGAGCGGTCTAGTACGAATCTTCAAAGGCACGAGGGGCGCCATAAAACCTCCTCTCGGCGACGGGACCAGTAAATCACTGCTTTCCCCTACACTTCGCTCTCTGTTTCGCAAATGTGTGCTCGCAGTGTCACACAGTCACATTGAGATTCCACAAAGGTATATACAAATCTAAGAACAGCGCCATCTATCGGCGAATTCTTCAGTACTGAGGGAGAGCAAGCATAAACACATGATTTTATCTCAACAAAAGCCTCTGTCGCGCATAGCTAACATGCTACAGACATCGTTACTTGAGCTGACTTCAAATTACCGTTTCATCACTAAGCTTATAATAATAAATGATATGGAACCTTAAAGCGTAAGAAGCTGCAAAGGCGCTAGGTTCTCAGTACGAAAGCTTTCTTTATAAAATCAAAACTTTAAAGGCGCTAAGGTGACTGCCTACGTTGAAAATGCCATGTTTGACTATTTTGATCAATTTAATTTTTTGCAAGAATCTTGTAATTCAATCTTTTCTCTTTTCAAAACAGTTTTGATTTTCATTCTACGTCAATTAGAAGCAGAGTTATAGCTATTTTAAAAAACATCGTCTAATACAAAATTTAAGTGACAAACAACTTTAAATGCGACCATTTTTGGACCATTTTGGTCAATTTTATTTTTTGCAAGAATCTTGTAATTCAATCTTTTCTCTTTTCAAAACCGCTTAGATTTTCATTCTACATCAATTAGAAGCAGAGTTATAGCTATTTTAAAAAACATCGTCTAATACAAAATTGAAGTGACAAACAACTTTAAAGGCGTTTTTCTCAGAATTATGTTTTTTAGCAAAAATCTCTACCGTTATCATGATATTTCAGATAATAATGCATATAATTTGATAAAATTTTCAGGAAATGTTTTAGATGCTATTGTTAATGAAATGACGTACAATAATTGATGTATAATAAATAGTTTTTTGTTTGGGGCTGTTTTTATAAGGAAAGTAATGACGAATTGGGGAAAATTTTCATATTGGAACATAAAATTGTCTGTATTATTTTTGCATTTCAAAATTTCTCTTAGATTGTAGGTCATTTTGAAGATAACTGTTATATATATCATGTGTGAGAAGGAAATTAAAATAGTAGCATTAGAATTTTGTTCAGAGTGATAAGCGTTTTAGCTAAATTTCATTAAAAATTACTTCAAATTGACCAATTTATAAAAAAGTATGGTGTTTACAGGAAAGTTTTTTTTTATTTTTTATTTTTAAATGCTGTTTTACCATATGAGACCAAAAAATCCTTAAAAAAACAATTTTTTTTTAAAAATTGGCTCCGAACGTAGGCAGTCACCTAAATTTACCTCCAAATTTACACAAAATCTTATACCCGGTCGTTAAATAACAGAGTAAACTGCTCTACAAAATAACAATACTTTAATTCTAAAGTTAATTTGCAATAAATGAACAAAATTGCATATTTTTTTTATTTCCAATGGCAAAGGAAAATGACAAACTCTTACAAGTTAACAAGATTAACAAGGAACATGAAATAAAAAAAAGGAACAGTAAGAGAAAAAAGTCAATGTCCCATCAGCAGATGTCGTGCGCTCCAATATCGCTTTACCTCGGAGTCTCCACGCAGAGCCGAGCATCCCAACAAATGGTTCCTGTCAATGATTTCATCTTTCCCACAAAGTGGGCAATTAGGACTCGCAAAAATGCCAATTCGGTGAAGGTGGTTCGCCAGGCAGTCATGACCTACCGTAAGTCTGAATTCCGCAACAGCCTTTTCACGGGGCTTATCTGAAATATTTTGACCCAAGCTATTCCTCCAATTTCTTGAAGAAATGCGAGAAGTGAGCAATGCTTTCCAGTTTTGTCTCATTAGATTTTTGATATAAAGTTTTATGGAATGGAAAGAGTTAAAAGTATTTGGCTGTTGAATTATTTGAGTGCCCTTCTTAGCCAATATATCTGCCTGTTCGTTGCCACAAATACCACAGTGTCCTGGAATCCATTGGAATGTTATTTGTCGTCCCTCTGTCTTCAACTTATCCAGAAGAACCCGACAATCTAGGATATTTTTAGAG
Source organism: Dolomedes plantarius (assembly GCA_907164885.2). Classification (NCBI taxonomy): domain Eukaryota; kingdom Metazoa; phylum Arthropoda; class Arachnida; order Araneae; family Dolomedidae; genus Dolomedes; species Dolomedes plantarius. Next base: position 146,743,541 of record OU015490.1, read on the forward strand.
ATGGGTATTTCCCTAGCTCCGATAGCCTGAAAGGCAGCCTTGGAGTCAGATAGGATAACCACCTTATTATAAAGGTGTCTGGGAACAAGTTGCTCCAGTGCCACATAGATAGCCAAAAGTTCCCCGTTAAAGGCGGTTTTTTATTTTCCAACAGGCACATAAAAGGAAAAGATAGAAGAATATATTCCTGCTCCGGCAAATGGTGAGAGTTTAGTCAAAGAACCATCGGTGTAAATATGTAACCAGGCTCAGGGTAAAGGCTATGGATGGTCTCAAGTGCAAGGATCTTTAAGCTGCTTTGAGGCAATTGGCTCTTAAGGAATGGTTGGGCAAGGTCCAACCTGGTAGTTATTTCAACATAGGTCACAGGGTTACGGGATCTCAAGAAACCCTGGGCAATTCCATCATCAAGTTCCAGCTCTGCTCTTAATTCTAGGACTCTCTGTAAAAAAACCACTTTGGGTCTTTAGCTATCTTGGTACATTTTCATAACAGTTCCAAAACGGTACATTTAGTCTGATTAACTTTTCATAAAGTATAAGAGCCCTCTCTTCGATAATTGATTTAATGGGTCTAGTATTAGTCAGGAGTAGCAGTGAGTCGATGGGAGAAGTCTTCACTGCACCCTGAGCGCCTGGTTTTGTATTAATTCCAGTTTATCGATCAGGTTCTCTGAGGTAGAGATAAGAACCTCACAACAATAAGTGATAAGAGGTAAAATAAATGTTTTATAGGTGTTTTTCAACCTTTTCGATCACACTTTCAATATGCAGTCTCCAGCTTAACCTATTTTCAAAGACAACTCCCAGGCATGAGAATCTATCTGTACTTAAAAACTCTTGGTCTCTGTAAACCAACTTTGGTCGGATGTTTTGATGCATCAGTTATTCTCTTCACACCATTCAGATAGAACCCTAAGAGCTCTATTCAAGAGCTTTTCCGTCTCTTGGTTTGCATTTTTCTTTGAAGCTTGGATCCACATAACCAGATCATTTGCAAACACAAGGCACTCCACTCCGATTGTCCTCAGGGCCAAAATCAGATCATTTATGTAAACATCAACTACTCACTGCTCCTTGGGGCAGTCCGGTCTGGAGAATAAAGCTTTTGGAGGTTGAATGTCCGAAACGGACTTTACAGCTTCTATGGCTCAAGAATGAAGAAAACCAACGTAGCATTTTACCTTCTACTCCAATTTCCTGGAGTTTCCGAATCATATTTTCTCTCTAGACCGAGTCATATACAGATTTAAAATCAATATAAATTGCTGATAAGACTTCCCTACCATCAAGAGAATCTTTAACCTTTTAGCTCAAATGGGCCACTTGATCAGCTGTGGACCTATTTTTACGAAAACCAGCTTGTTCATGTCTGAGTAAATCATTAGTTTGAAGGAACCAGTTCAGTCTATTGACAACCATGCGTTCCATTAATTTAATCCATAGTGCTAGTGAGTGAAATGGGCCTGTAGCATTCAGTATTAGAAGCATCTTTGTCTGTTTTCAAGATAGGAAATATCGTAGCCCCTTTCCAATTTCCAGGCACTATTCCTGTCCTCCAAATGCGATTGAAAATCTTTAGAAGAGTTGATTTTGCATTATTACCAAGATGTTTAAGAAACTCAGAATGAATTCCATCCTGTCCTGGTGATATTTTGGTTTTCAGGTAATTCAGACAAAAGATGAACTCCTCTACAGTGAAAGGTAAATCAAAAAATATTCTCTGTGTCTGCCAAACGATGAGTCTGAGGTGGAGACATTTTACATGTGTCCCTTTTAAGAACTCTTGATGCCTTTCTAGCGTAAGCTCCTTTTTTCTGTGATTGGCAGTAAAATTTTGCAAAGGTATTAGCAATATCTCGATCAGAAAAGAATTCTCTGCCTTGGTAAAGGATTGGTATCCTCTTAGGGATAGCTTTTTTGTTCGTTAAATTAGAAATAAATCTATAAGTCTTTAAACTGTCTTCTTTATAATTTATATTTTCTATGAAGTTGTTAAAAGTCTTTCGTTTTGCCACGAGGAGGTTTCATTTAAATATTGCAGCCTGTTTCCTTTACATTTGAACATAGACCGGCCTCTTCGTGATCTCAGCTTTTTTCCTCAGCCGATCTCTCTTCTCCTTCATTGCTTTGAGTTCCTCGGACCAAAAGCACTTGTAATTTCCAACTCTACCTCTGGGCATGCACTTTTTTGCACAATTAATCATTAACTTGTTAAAACTTTTTATCAGTTTATCGGGTGGCTCATGAAAATCTCCAGAATAAGCTCTACCCCACAGCGATTCTTCAATCATCGATGTAAAATTATGCCACTTAGCTTTCTTGAAATTCCAAGATATCTTTAGCGATCGCTGGTTGATTCGATTGAGTGAGGTCATTTCAGATGTGGCGATAACCTGTCTATGACCCGAACCTGGATCCTCAATAACATTTCGATGAGTGAAGTGGACAAGTTCACTCGAGACACACAGTAGATCAGGGGTGGTTCCAGTCCCATTGTAATGCAGGTACCTATGTGGATCAGAAGATTGGTAAACAAGATATAAAGGGCTGGAGTTTAAAAGGTCTATTACTTCCTTGCCGGCTGTATTAGTACCATGATAGCCCCATCTGGGAGAGTGTGCATTAAAATCACCAATAAGTATTGTTTTCTTAGAAATGGGTATTAGAGAAAGGTCAGACTTAGTGTCCGGTGGAATGTACAGAGCATATATGTCAAAAACGTGTCCAGCACTCCAAACCCTTATTCCCACAATTTCAGATTTGTCCTGGGTGTCCCCCATCTCTTTAATGTTCTTAATATCCGCAGTGAGGTCGTTCTTGACACCAACAAGAATTCCACTCGCGACTTGTCTGTATTTCGGGAGAAGATGTAAAGAGTATCCTGGAAATCTAAAGAAGAATCTAAAGAAGATTCTTTACCTGGAAAGAAAAGAAGTATCCGGGAATCTAAAGGAGGGTCTCTTGTGTGAGATTTGCCTCCATGATAGTGAAAATATCAACATCGTGGCTGGCAAGAGAATGTAGGATATCAGATTTCTAACATTGTGACAGGCCACCTGCATTCCATTGTAAAACACTCAGCCTACATGAAGTCCCGCATAGGTGATCACGCTGAGAGTGGCACTCCATGCCGAAAAGTTGTAGATCTTTTAGCCTCAAAAAACGTTGTCCGGGGTGCACCACGTGGAGGTAGATCTACATTCGCACTCCGATTACATAATTTATGGTACTAATATATTCCGTAATTACATAATTTATGGTACTCAACCATAAATTATGAACCATAAATTATGGTACATAATTTATGGTACTTACATTCCGTAATTACATAATTTATGGTACTAATATATTCCGTAGTGAATCATGGATGTTTAGCTATTTATATTGTTGTCAAATAGTATTCAGTTTAAGATAGCTATTTTCAACTGTTAGAATGTGTTGGTAAACTTCTGTTCTTCACCTTACTAAGCTCAGCATGAAACGTTAAAAAGGATGTTTTTCAAGACTTTCTCCTCAAAATTTTTTTGTAATTATACCAGAAATGATTTGGATTTGCCTTCGTGTAGCAATAAATGACCACGGCGTTCTAAACCAACTCAACCCAAGATATGATTTGAATATGGAGCTTAAAAAATGTCTCCAAAGGTAAGATAAATACATTGTGAGACTCTCACATAGTCTGAAAACAGACTCAATCGTAACTTTGGAAAATCCAGTACAGATGTGACTTTTTGTTAATCTCAATTGACACCTCGGCTCCCCCGTTTTCGCGTATCAGCCCATGAAACACTGAAGACCAGCCGCTATGTAGCAATACCCGAATACGCAGACGAAGGTTAATTGCCCAGGTTCGGTGCTTTCCATTGCTGTGGGGCTCGTGGATGTCGGACAAACAGTACAGATCAGTCATCCACACAAAGCACCCCAAGTCCCTTGACTTTTTGAAAAGGAATCTTGCAGACCGTTGAACAGACAATGGTGCGGCGGCCACTTCCCCAAGTACAAAAGAGTCATTCATTAGGAAAAGACCACCAGCGCACAAAGAGAAAATGCAAGGCCCGGGGTGTTGGGCTGACAAAAAGAAATGCATGCCTGGAGGTGACCAGGTGATGAAAAGCTGTGAGGGATTGCATCAGACACATGAGACAATGGAACCTTCGATAACTGCAAAAGGAAAAAGGTATAAATGAAGAAAAGACAATTAGACAGGGCTTTTTTAGACTGGACCATGATGAGAGACTGAGGTACGAGAGAGCGTAGGTAATAAAGAGCAGACGTGAAGTCTAGATTGGACTGTGATTATGAACCCCGCTCTCAATAATGTTATCAGCGTTCTTCGGAACAAACTTGTGTACGGTATTATTAGTCTAGATATTTATTTTATAATTATTAAAAAAAATAAATCAGTCACTTAAAGATTGGGGCCAACCGTTGTCTCGAAGAAAGGATATTTTTCTTTTCTTTGGGAGGAAAGGTTATATCGTACCAAAGTAGCTTTAAAACGAGAAGAAGCAAACCGTAGAAAATGGTCCGTGTACCCCAAAAATTTAAATAAATCAAATGTGAAACTGATTATTACTATACTCAGTATACTACAAAAGCTAGAGTTTGACGCATTTCTAAAGTGCGGAGTCACGTGATCCTTTCTAGCTTGGCGCAAAGACCTTGCATGAAAAGCTAAAAACTGCTTTCTGTTTTCAAACTGATGTTAGAATCTATACACTTTCGCCAACTGATGTTCGACATCAAATACTTTTTTTTTAGCTATTTTATTTCTGAATAACATATAATTAAAGACGCTTTGTCCGAAATTAGTTTAATGCGACATATGTTGCGTATAAACAGTTATAAATTCCGTATAGATCAGTTCCATAAAGTATTACTTCAGATTTTTAGACTTATAAATGAAGAATTCAATAAGAAATCGTCGATATTCGGAGCTAAATAATACTAGAACAATTCAAACAGTACCTGAATTAAAAGAATATTTATGCATGGTAAAAGGGCTAACATAAGATTACTTCAGCTTTGTTAATTATCGCGATTGAAACAAAGATATTATGACAAAATGTTCGCACACAAGATTTCGAGCCATTGAACACTCGTATTATGAGCGTAAAATACAATTTATAGGCACGAAACAGGACATGAGATCTCCTTGGATTATGTTATTTACGCTTTAACCCTTCAGCGGTCCCGCCCGGGTATAGAGTGCAACATTTTCGTAATTTTGAATGTTTTGTTTTTACTTTTAAGAGTTGAATGCTCTAAGCAGTTTCTATTTATAGCTACACCCTTTCTAATGCAGGCATGAATTTCTGACACTTCTATTTCTTTCCCGTCATTGTTAGTCGTGATTTAACCGTGGTAAACCAGCGATTTTATGGGATTAGAATGTGATAAAAGCAGGAGTTGATGTAGTCGATCAAACGTGGAGCTGTTATACGGTATCCCGCATATCACGAAGATGGACTCTCTCATTGTTTTCTAGGTTTTTGGACATAAAAGAAATCCATTCGCAAGTTGTCCTTAGTTCTCACAAACCGGACAGTACTCAAATAAGGCGATTGTACCTGCATTCTTTGGCGTTTAATTATAAATATATATATATATATATATATATATATATATATATATATATATATATATATATATATATATATATATATATACATATATATATATTAATATTATCAACATTTAATATCTTGTCATAAAACACTGAATTATTATTTTCAATTTCAAAAAAATACAAAAGGAATTATGAAGGTTGAAAGAGACGTTGCACTTTATGCAACGAGCGCCAGCTGGTGTTCAAAAAAATTGGCGTGCCTGCTGAAGGGTTAAAATAGAAAAAAACAAAATTAGACAGAATAGGGACGATTCCTCCTCCCTCCATCCTCTCGTTTATTGCATCTGGAAACTTTATGCTTTTTCTCCTCTTCCGAAAAACTTACGCTACCACTGCTAAAGACGTTTCAATTCAACAAGAATCAAATTCCATGATTTGTCATTCCTGCGACTGAAGGATTTGTTTTTAACCATACAATTCTTTAGCGAACACCAAACAATCCAACATAATAACGACACACCCGCTATTGTCTTCCCGAATCCCCGCTTTGAGTTTTTCCATTATCAACATTTTCTTACATAAGACATCATGCTCTTACCGGAATCTTTTCAATGCCGAACTGTGTCAAGGAGCTTCACTATATCCGAGGAAAATTAATTTTTCATACGTAAAAAAAAAAGAATAAAAGGCACAAACACAAGTATGTTTTAATTAAATCTGCAACTATATCTATACCTTTTGCAGCTGCTGTTTCTCTCGATGTATAAATGTCAAAGCAGCACGATTTAGCTGTCAAAAAAGTTTCAGTATTTCTTTCTTTAAAATGATCTCGCTCTTAATCACTTGTCACACACAGTGCAATTCTGAATGCTCAAGCCAAAATTCAGCAGAATTGAGAAAATAATTTTTTTTCTTAGAAATTTTTAATACAGTATGTACAAAAGATATGTTTCATGTCAAGAATTTTAATTACGTCATAAGAAGATATCTCTAAGGGTTTTTTTTTTTGCAACAACATTAAAGCCTATTCTATTATTTTCTAATTCTGTTTGAATTCATAAACATGGTGAAGTTTAGAATGAAAATAATTAATTTTAATGGGGTCCAGAACACAAAATTCTTCAAATTTTCGAAAAACATTTTATTAAATTAAAATTTTTTCTGTTCCTTTTCACTTAAAATGGCGTTCAAATCATGTTTCTATCTTAACTATAACAGGAAATACTAATTTTTTGTTTTGCAACATTCTAATAGAAGCCAATCTTCGTTTAAACCTTCGTTTAACGCGTTTTTCTGCATGATAGGTTTTTCCACCATTTCTCGTCTTTAAATTGTTATAAGTCAAGAACCGTTAAAGATAAATGGTTCAAACTTGGAGCATGTCTTGTTCAATTACATTACTTTAATTTTCATTAAGAAAATTTGAAAAAAAATATTTACTTTTGAAAATATAATTTTTTAAAAATAAGTTGGATCATTTTTCTTAAAATTTTTACTATAAATATTTTTAACTTTTTTAAAATTAATATTTTAAGAAATGCTGAATCCAAATTAATTCAAAATTAAATTTACATATTTCTATTTAATTACATGAAAAAAATTTGAAATTCGACAAGTAATATTTCGTGTCATAACAATTTTAAATTACCCAACTATTTTTTTAAAATTTAAAATTTAAAATTTTTTTAAAACCTTAGAGAAGTTATATGATGTGATTTTGTGTACAAAATATACTGTTAACCATTACAAAAAAATTAAAATTTTTATTCAATAAATAACTTTTTATTTAAATTTGTCCCGGAACCCCTTAAAAAAGAGAAATAAAAAAGTTATTTTTCGCGTATTCACAAAATTACTATTTTCAACGTTTCTCTTTGTTCGAAACTTCCTTATAACAAAAAGTGACACTTAAAATGCCTTAAAATTTGCATACTTTATCTATAAATGGTATAGACTATGCTCATGTTTGCAGATTTATTAGTTTTTTGTTGACATGTATGTGGATTGCAAGTGACGTTATTTTAAGCGATTTTTCTGTACATCGGTACTTTAACTGAACAGATTCTGAGATAAACAGAGTACAAACCCAAGAATACTCTAGACAAAGTTATCATCTTCATTCTCCAATTTATAAAATGGTAATATATTTCTTTCTTTTTGAGTTATCGTGTTTTGCGGAAATGTCATATTTGCACCCATTTTTTTCCAGCTCTCTCCCCTGAAAAAATTATTTTAACGTAAAAGGTAAACTTTTTTATACATTTTTTCCAAGTTTTAACTTACATCTCATAATTACAAGATAAAAAGAACTTTTTATATACCATGTTTTAAAATGTTCTGTTCAATCATATAAACTTGACAATTCTATGTATCAATAAATACTTTTTTAAAATTGTTTTGATGAATTATCCCATCAACTTGAAAGAAAATTAAGTTAATTGGAAGTTAACTTGCGTTTAACTTTTCGTACCCGTTCCGGTCGATAGATGGCGGCACCACTCTACAAAACAAAATTAACTGAAAATAATAAAAACATGGTAAAAATGTGCTTAAACATGGCTAAAAGAATTAAAAGAATGCATTGTCATCGTGTTCTGAGCTATTCTAAAAGTTTCAAATGTCTAGCTAGTCTGGAAGTTAGTTAAAAATCGATTGCAAGATTTGTACTGGACAAACACACAAACACACACACAAACAAGAAAGGAAGTTAATAAAAACATGGAAATATAGTAAGTCCACTCATATGTGGATAATCTTTTGTACGGAATGCTGAGTCAGCACACTTTAATCGGATATAAAATTGTAGAAATATGTTTGATAATAAAAAAAGAGGACAAAGACAACTGGTCCAAATAGAACGTAGAGAAAAAAATATTTTAGAAGGAAATTAGTATTAATATTTAAAGAAACAGTAAGAGAAAGAGTAATTAAGTAATAAATAAATTAGTTAAATAAACGGTTAGTTGAACTGAGTTGCCACAGAAATCAGGAAGAAAAAGACAAAAGTAAATTAGAGCTAAAATGACACTACATGATGCTCTGGTTAATATACGCGTTTTGTATCGCGTGCGTATCGTATATTGTGGTATCGTATTATAATATATAGAATCATATCAAATCGTATGGTATCGTATCATATCGTATCGTATCGTGTCGTATATTATAATGATTCGTAACGTATCGTATATATGTATCGTATCGTGACATAAGTAACGTATATGTATATATTTTAAAATAATGTAGTGTGTTTATATAGTATATGCATAGTATAGGTGTTGTATGGGTTTATATAATTGTTTATGAATGCATGTATTTATTTTGTAATATGTAACGCTGTAATATGTATGGCGGAGTTGCTTGAGTATGCTTAATGTGTATTGTATGGAACGATGTATTGTGTATCGCGTATGTATTGTGTATGTATATTTATTAAATTGTCGCAGTGTGTTTACAGTTTGTACGAGTATAACGTACTTATCGTACTTACTATATAATTGTTTATTATAGTGCGAATCTATTTTGAACTGAAAGTTGTTTTATGTTATGTTACTTGTGTGTATCTTATGTATGAAATTTGGAGCACATTAAACTTGTAACTTTTATGTTGTATGAACTGTGTATGTTTCGATTATTGTTTTATCACCCGTATACCTTCGGGAAGGACGGATTAAATTTTGGATTTACATATCATTATAAAAAATAGATAAAAGACAACATTAAAAGTAATTTGAAAAACCACCTCCAAAGGTGTACGGTTACCTATTAACCTTTTCAGGGGCAACAACATCCCCCGTTTGTACTGTGCAGATTTTCTCCCGATTTTTTTAACTTAAAGAATCTTGAAAAATGTTGCAAAATGTTAAAGTTTGCAAAATTAAAGGTTGAAAAATTATTAAAGATTGCAAAATGTTTCTACTTCTTTAAACTGATAACAGATGGCAGTACTAACCATTTTTCTGCTCATTTAATTGGAATACGTTGAAAGCAAGTGAAAAAAATGACTAGATTTAGGCGTTTGCACTGTCCAAACAGCTCCCTTCAAAGGGTTAAAGCTGCTGTGTACTAACCCTATTGGATTCGCTCACCTCAATTCCCTAAATAATCTATGGAGAAAATGTGCCCAAGGATCGCCCACTTGGATTGAAATATTTTTAAAAATATGTACTCCATGATAGAGAAAGAAATTTTCAAACCTTGGGGCATTTTTTGCTTTAAAAAAATGCAAATAATATTTTAAAATTTAAATGATTCGTGAAAAAATTTGGTGTTGTTTGTTTAAAAGATCCTAAATTCCCTTGGTGGCCGAAATTTTTAAAATTAAACCTATTGCAAGGTCTAGAAAAGTTCAGACTATCTGAAAATGCTATTTTTATTGGATGATCAGCATTTATGTGGCTGTAGAGAGTAGACGATTATTCTCATATATAGGGGTCAGTGGCCAGCAGCCTTAAGTTATTAGTACATGTAGAACAGAAACAAATAAACGAACAAACAAATTTTTTCTACTCTATGATAACAAAAAGGCTATACTTGCGAAAACTTGGTGACACGTGGACATGGGATGAACACGGATTTTGTTAACTTAAATTGAAAATGCAAGACAACAAAAGTAGACAGAATAGGGACGTTTTCCCACTCCTTCCATTTTCTGTTTATTTCAACTGCAAACGTTCTATTTTTTTGCCTTCCCTAATTAATTGACGCTACTTCGGTTTCCCTAAATAATGTTTTAAAAAAGATTAATCAACCAAAAAGTCATAAAAATACTTTAACAAACCCACACGTGTCTTTTACACGAAATGGTAAGGTTTTGCCATTTTACAATTATTAATAACTCGCATAATTTAATGCATTGTAATTAAATTATCTCGATACGTGTTTTTCTGGGATACTTTTAAATTTTATTAGAAATTCTGTGTGGAATTTAAGGTGGCTGTGTTTTAGTTTAATTAAATGGACAGGAAAACTTTTCACGTGAATACAACTGTTCCATTTTTAAAATCAAAAGTTTAATGACAAGTGCACTATGCAGGTAACAGAAATTTTTTTATTTAGAATTCAATGTATCCACATAATTTGTTTAGTAATATATGACATTTATTTGCGTGTCGTAAACAAGGAAATTAAAAATTAATACCAGAAATGTACTTTAACAGTTTTGTTATTTTAGGTGCGGTGTGTTCCATTTAGGTAAGTTTCCATTTTTTCTCTCTAACATACGAGACAAATATTTATCGCTTTAGAGAATAAGCCAGGAATTTGAGAGAAAATGAGATCATGCGTAAGAAATACCATATAAAAGCTAAATTCATTTTTATCTAGATAGATGAATTAACTTATGTGCTGTTGGCGTTTATAAACATTTCGGAAGCCATGGGTAGATCTATATAAAAATTAGTTTAATTAGATTGTAAAAGACACTTTTTTTTAAATTTCCTATCACGGAATATTAACAATTAGTTTATAAAGTTTAATTTAAACTACTTAAGTGTTGCAAAATTAAAAATGTAACTCAATCATCGTCAAAAGTTTTTTGAATGACTCATTTCAACTACTTCAATTTAATGACATACAAATGGAGAAACTAAAGAATATAATTTAAAAAGTGCGCTATAGAAAAATTATGATTTTCATGAAACGGTTTATTAAATTAAACATAAAGGTACATAAATCTAGTTACAGGCGTTTAACTGCATTTTAACTGCACCTAACCGGATGTTGTTCGACTAGTTCCATTTTAATTACCAAAGGTAATTTACGAGCACATTAATAGAGAAATTTCTCCCACAGAATTAATTCCGAATTAGAAAAAAACGATAAAAAATGTATAAAAAGTAATGCTTATTAATTTAAAACAGTAAATGTTTGCAACGACAGCAATATTTGTTTTGAAAATGGGGTATTTTTATGGAGAAGAAATAAAAAAGCAAATCAGTGTTAAGAAGGAATGGATGATAGCTTTTCAAAACATTTGTTTCTGATGCAGTACTTCCTTTTTGTTTAACGTTCTTTTCTTACCCGTTTGCTCAGGTATTTGTATGCATTTTTCTGAGGAAACATCGATAATAATTGATTTTTTTAAAAGTTTATTTTAAGAGATGGATATCAGATAATAAACTGCATCGTTAAATTAAATAAGGGGATATAGAAAAAAAATCTTATTTTAAAACTGTTTACTTTTTGGCTATAATAAAAATAATGTTTGAATACGGATGTAATGTTTTAAAAAAAATTATGCAACGAAAAATAAATAAAAAACTCATCTTTATGCGATAATTGTAATAAAACAGTAGATGCACAGACAAATTACAATTTGTTAGTTGCTTTATTGTTGTAATCAGTGCATTTTTTCGAAAAGAAATTCGGTATATATACTCTTTTTTCTGAACTAAAGGTGGGAATTTTTAGTACCGTGTTTTCACACGTTTCGTCACAGGGGAGCAAAAAACTCGCAATTTAAAAAAAATGCTTTTCGTTATATATTAACAATTGATTCGAAAGATTCTTAAAATTTCGGTTAAGTGAAGCCAAAATAATACTTTAAAAAATGTGGGGATACAACGTATCCCTGCGTACTCCAGAAGAAAAGCCCTGGTGAAATATGGTAATTAATTCGATATGTCATATCGTATATCTGCTTTTAAATTTTTGGCAGAACATTCATAGTTTTTGTAGACACAAGTCTGTAAGCTTTGTATTTCTGAGATACAGTTTACTCAAGTTTTGTTAATGTTCTGACTATAGTTTGGATACGGTCTCTATTTTTACCATGTTTTTATTAACTCGCTTTCTTGTCTTTTTGCTTGTTTGTGTGTGTTTGTCCGGTACAAATCTTTCAATCGAGTTTTAACTAACTTCCCGACTAGCTAGACATTTGAAACTTTTAGAATAGCTCAGAACACGATAAAAATGCAGTCTTTTGATACTTTTAGACCTCTTTAGGCAGATTTGATTTGATTTTCAGTTAATTTTCTTTTGTAGAATGGTGCAGCCATCTATCGGCCGGGACGGGAACGAATAGTTAAATGCAATCTATTACGCATTTGATACGTCTTTATTACGCATTTTATCATTTTCTTTCATGTTGATGGGATAATTCATCAAAAAAATTTTTAAAAAGTATTTATTAATACATAGAATTGTCAAGTTTATATGATTCAACAGAAAATTTAAAAACATGGTGTATAAAAATTTCTTTTTATTTTTGTAATAGAGTATTTTATAGTGGTTAGTACTTGGAATAATATATCGTGATAATGACTGATTACTCAAATGTATATTTATGAATCAATTTATTAAACAAACATATTAACATATACATATATCGATTACACTTTCATTTCTCCAATGAATCCTCCTACTCTAATCTATCCTAATATTTCTCGTGTGCCAATTGCTACCAATATTGTTAATTCATTTCTTAAAAACATATCTTAATACCATAATTCTCAGGTGCAATTTACTATCAATTATTAATTCATTTCTTAAACACATACGTTAATACACTATCTCACAATTGCAATCCGCTACCAATTATTATTTCACTTCTTAAACATATACATTAAATACTAATTCTCAGGAGCAATTTACTACCGATTATTAATTCGCTTCTTAAACACATACGTTAATGCATTATCTCACAATTGCAATCCGCTACCAATTATTGACTCACTTCTTAAACATATACAGCAATACACAATTTTTAAACGCACCAGTGATATATATCCATGACAACATATATAATATTAATTATAATTGCTCCCGTCGTTAACCTACGCAATCCTCTTATTTAATCTAACCCAGTAATCCTTTTAAATTCTGAGCATTGATAAAGAATAAATTCGTTAAATTTCTCCCTACCTTGGGCTGACTGAACAATACGGATCTTCTCCTCGGACAATAGCGGCCGGAGAAATGCGCCTTCTTCCTATTGGCTGATCGAGCGACGGTCGGGCCTTGCTTGGGCTACCGGGATATTCGACGGATGGTTTCGGCCAGAGACAGGGTCAACTCCTCGGTGATCTTGAAGAGAGCCTTCGCTGTTTAGGGCAAGGGTCATCGGGGTGATGCGTTTATCTGGTGGCGGTGAGCTAGCGTCGCTGGTTCGGCGCCAAGCTTGCGTCTGGTTCGGCTCGGTGCGGGATCTCATCAATCTACTGGTCACTTCTCCTGCAGGGCATCAATGATTTGTACATCTGGCCTATGTATCAGGGGCTGGCGTCTGCAGACATTTGGGTGTTGGGTACTTGGACGTCCGGACATTAATTGCTGCGTGTTTCTCGCCTTTGGAATTGGCGGCCTGCATCTATTTCTTCCCTCGTCATTCTATCTATTCCTTCCTCCAGACGACTATTTATATGGGCTTATCAATGGGCCATGCTCAATCGGCTGCGGCCTTTCCTTCTATTTATCAGCTCTCCTAGCAATCAGTTCTCCGCTATTCAGGTCACAAATGCTATGCTTGTCGGCTCTCTTGATTCTGTTGCTTTTTTCAGATGTCTGTCATCATTCTGTTCTACTTTTTCTCTTAATTTCACTTAAGCTTCTTCGCCCTGTGCCATCATTAGCGACACCCTATAACCAATGAGTCCCTTGTCATCCTATCCTTGGACGTCATATCTTTTACCCCTTTCTTTTTTGCTCCAATCTACATCACGGAGGGCAGTGGCTGTATATCGATACTCTCTTATCTGGGGTGTCCATAACTCCCCCACATTCTCACGCCATCCTTTCGACCGCCTGTTTCACGCACGCACTAATGAAGTCAACCTTATACATTCTTATCTTCCCTTTCCATCTTCTAACTTCGGATATCTACATCTCTAATTTTCGACTTCTAAGCTCATTATAACCAGCTGGATCCCTTTTACTGCCAACATTCTCTTCCCTATGACATTAACTTATCCATCTTAACCCAAACCGTTCGTTAAACGCACCTGTTTCTTGAATCATTGCCTGTTCTTCAAACTCCGTTACTCCTTTTTCACTTTTGATCACGTCGTTTTCTGCACGTGGGACCTGGCCCCTCTCTTTTCTACGAAAAATGTCGTTTATCACTGCGACAATCTTGTAATTATTTTATATATAAAAGATGATGTTTAATTACAGAACGAATGTTTTCGCAACAAGTATACGACAAAAAATAAATAAAGCCACTTAATTAGATTTAATTTTAGGTAGGCGATAAGTGTAGTAGCGATAAGTGTAGATACGCAGACAAAATATGATTTATTAATTATTTTATCTAGTAACATGTTATTTAATTCAAAATGTCATATCGTACATCTGCTTTTAAATATATGACTTAACGTCAATAGTTTTTGTAGCCATAAGTCTGCATGCTTTGTATTGCTCAGACACAGTGTACTGTTAATGTTCTGACTGTAGTTTAGGTAGGTTCTCATTTTTTTATATATACATATATAAAGGATGATTTTGAATACAGATCTAAAGTTTTTACCAAAAATGTACGGCAAAAAAGACCCACTTAATTGGACTAATTTTTAGGCTGGCTATAAGTGCAATAAAAAAGGAGATGAATGGACAAGTTACAATTTTTTAAGGGTTTTATCGTAATAAGTTGTGAGTTGATTCGAGACGACGTCATGTTGTCCATCTGCTTTTAAATATTTGGACCATATGACCAAAGGAATAGTGGTCCAACTGCACTTCCTGGGCCATGTCCTCCAGTTCAGATTTTCCGTAGGTAAGAAGCGGGGAACCATCATTGGACAGAAAGTAAAGTAAAGAAAGAAAATGATTGGTGTGCTCAGGATCCTGTGAGATCAAACGCCTTCAGCTCAAATCACCGAGGTGAATCAGCATCGGCAAGGACAGTAGATTAGAAAGTGACGTGACAATAGCATTTAGTCTCCGAAAAATCGAGAGGGATTAAATACAGGGATATTGAATATTTGGCCTGACGTTCTTAATGTTTATACCGCAATGTTGGAATGCTTTGTATTTCTTAGACACCGTGTACTCTATGACTGATAAGGCTTTGACTATAGTTTGGGTGGGTTCTCTATTTCTTTTAGCGTTGCAACGTCATATCTTTTTTTATCAGGGGTGTGTGGACAATGGTTTAGGGATGCACGTGGCGCAACCCGGTTTCTTGACCCGTATCTTTACGGCATTGTTTGGAGTAACATGTACTTTATCTGGTTATAAGATATGAAATAACGCTTTATTCATTGCCAAGCGTCTTACACCAGACCCCACCTAGACAGCAGACTTTACACCGTTTGACCCAGTTTTCTCGACCTGTGTTTGCTCATGACCTTTCCTTAACCCTCAAACCGGCCCATGAATTTGTTGCCATTATCAGGACTATCGGTCAAATTGACCCCCAAGCCAAAAAAGCTGTTATTTTTGCGTTATTACGATTGAACTGCATGTTGATATTGTGCACAGGGTTGTTTGATTTATATTAGTGATGAATAGTGAGGGAAAAAATCATTTACACTTCTTTATTTAATTTATTTTGATCTGGTATCTACATCATCAAATCATAGGGCTCTTAAAAGAATTGCACAATGTTTCTCAGGCATAATTCCTTGAAAAATTAGCCTGCCAGTGATTGAGGTAGAGAAGAGTGATGTCAAGGCTTCACGGGATACTTTAAGAATCGCACAGAACACTGAAATCCCTATCAAGACCATTCCTATCAAGACCGGTAGGCCTCTTATTGCTCAGTGGTAATAACAGGTCTACCGGTCATTTTGACCACCATACTTTTTCAAAATTGCAAGTTAATGGCAAATGGCGAGCATTTGTGAAACCCTTATGTGCTCTCCCTGATGTCCAGGAACTTACTGAGGATGTCGAAGCCATCCAAGTTTTCACGCCTCTCCCCACTCCTGCCCCACCCCTTAGTTCCACTGCTGGCGGTCATAATGACCGGTGGGCCGGTTTGAGGGTTAAAATGTTGGATCCTACCATTTACCATATAGCTACATCCGATGTTTTCCCTTTACTACTATTTTTTATCTATCGTGCTGTATTTATCGTATTTACTTTCTTTTCATCTGGTTGTGTTTAGTCAGTTGGTATATTCTAGTTGAAAATATACTTCAATGATTCTTTGACCCTTCAGCTGGCCCGCCAATTTTTCAGCTGGCGCATGTGGCACAAAGTGCAACGTCTCTTTCAACCCTGATTATTCCTTTTGTAATAAACTGTTTTTTCAAATTGAAAACAATAATTCTGCGTTTTATGACAAGATATAAAATGTTGATAATATTGAGATATATTTATAATTGAAGGCCAAAGAATGCAGATACAATCGCCTATTTCAAAACTTTCAGGTTTATTGGATCTAAGGACAGCTTGCGAATTCATTCCTATTATGCACAAAAATCTAAACAAACAATGAGATTGTCCTTATTCGTGATATGCGGAATACAGTGTAATAGTTGCACATTTGACCGACTACATCAATTACTTTTGTTGTATTGTAATCCAGTATAATCGCTGGTTTACCACTGTTAAATCACGACTAACAACGGAGGGAAATGAATAGAAGGGTCAGAAAATCAGACCTGCATTAGAAAGGGTTTAGCTATAAATAGAAACTGCTTAGAACATTCAAACCGTACATGTAAAAACAAGCCATTTAAAATTATGAAAATGTTGCATTTTGTATACGGGCGCGCCCGCTGAAGCATTAACTTGTAGTTTAAACAATGACTGTCGTTTTGTCCATGTACATTCTTTGTGAGAGGTCATTCAAATTTTAAATTATTAATATTAAAATACACAAAATTAATCATAACTAATTTGCTATGTTCATGAAATTATAAGGATGCAAACAAATTGTTCATTCTTTCTTTGTTTTGAGACCCTTAATTGGTCGATGTGTTTGAGCATGAAAATTCTTTTGTTGGCAAAGATGCAAATATTCCTCTTATCGGAAATATTTTATGGCATTTCCAACTGCTAGTTCGTAATCTATTTGATTTTATGTGGCATTTAAAAACACTATTTTGAATGCATGACATGAACATTTGTCATATCAATGATATATATATATATATATATATATATATATATATTAGGGCGGAGCGTAAAAAAAAAGTTTTCGATTTTGTTTTTTCCCTAGTGCGGAAAAGTTGGGTACTGGTGGGCAGGTCACGTATGCAAAGTTTTGGGAAAAACAAAAAATATCTTCCGTCTCCATTTTGACCATGATTTTTAGCAGATTTTTACCATACAGTTAAAAATGTGTATTTCCATTGTTTTGTATTCTGCTTTTCGCTTTTTCTGAAATAAAATTCAGAAAAAAACCCAGAACTCACCACGGGGAGGTGGCTGCATTGCGAGTTCCACCCGTGCCGACCATCCAGCCAACCATACCGGCACTTAACTCCTCGCAGTTATTTTGGTTTTACTCGGTACTCGCATTTGGTTTCAAATGATGGCATAGCTTTTCTCGACTCTGTTCGGGTTCTAACTAAACCGTTACGCTTATTTTCTCCACACACAGCCGCAGAAACCTCTGTTACTAGTTTCACGAAACGTTCAACACTTTGGGTGTGGCAAGGAATTTTTAGGCATCCCAGGTGTTGAGCTACAGACTCTCCACTGGAAATCAAATTTCTCAATTCAAATTTCTTCTGTCAATTGGGGGTTCTGTCAAATTACATTTCTGCCAATCAATAAGGTTTAAATATGAAACTGGCTCAAAGTTGAGTGACGGAATGTTGTAGTGTCTGATTCCTTCCTTTTTTCCCTTTCTTGCTCGTAAAATACTACGTAGTCCAAGTTCTCGAATGGACTGTCTGCCGTCTGTGATCATTGACAAGATTATTGCTTCCGGGTGGCCGAAATAGCCATTTCTCTGGATAATGGGATCGACCACAGTCTTTAAATCCTTTTTAAGATAGCGTGAGACGTTTATTGTCTTCCAAATTTCGTGGACCATATGTGCAATATGGATTTTATTTGACTGTAAACCACATAGGTTGGTACACTTTCATGATGAACTCTGCCAGAGTTTGAAGTTGGTTTGAAGGCTCTGACGATTTAATGTATGAACGCTTTATTCCATTTGCAGTTGTTAGCCAACGTGCATGAGACATTTTCCCATGGTGCTTTTGTGACAAACTTGATGAGCAGTTTCGATTTGTGACAGCTTGACAAATATCCCAAAGCTATCGCTTGTGTGTGCTAAGATACTTTATGTCGATTTTCGGAAATTTGCTCGAAATGTCTCCAAATCTCACAACTGGAAGGTTTTTACAATTTGCTAATGCTTTCCCAGTAGGACCATACAATGCATTAGGGCCACTCGTTCCCCCATCTAAATGCTGCACTAAATGTCGGAGTGGCAACTCATTTGCGTGTAACTGGCAGATAAACCAGTGCAAGGGTTTCACAATGGCTTCCCCAGAAAGGCGAATCACGCCGATTTTATAGCCAGTATTAACGACTGTTCCATTGCACCCCATTGCTGCTAGTTGATGAATGTCAATATTCTTATTCTCCATGAATTGCAGCATCATTTGAGAAATACTCAAAGCTGGTGATGAGGTTAGTGCTATGTGTCCAAGGTACTTGCTTCCAGGTTCCTTAATCTTTGTAACATGTTCTTCCAGCACTGTTTTCTGGTACATCTTTCCTCCTACGCTCTCTTGCATTAGAGTTTTGGCCTTCCTTCCATCAAAATTAAGTCACTTCAGTGGTTTCAGCTGTCTTTCATTTCCTTGCTGATATTCTGTCCGATTTTTTTCCCTCTCTCTTCTTAGTTTATGTCTATCAATTACATTTCAAGTGTCTGTTTCGGTAATCATCTCCAAGTCTTCCAAAACAACGCTTGCAATGATGGCTCCAGCCCGATCTGAAACTCCGGTTCTGTCTCAAGCTATAACTACTGCTGGGTATCGGCTTGATCGTGACGTCTTTTTCCCTTCAGATTGAGTCATTCTGGATGTGGATGGGGAAGGCTTCAAGTAATCTGTATCACTATCGGAGTTATGTGCATCCACGTCAGAATCTAGATCAGGAAATATGAGCCTAGGTAGAGTAACAGATGGCGAAATGTTTATTTTAAGACTTACTGCTTCTGTCTCTTTCTGCTTCCTATCGGCTCGCTTCCTCAGCTTTCAGTTTCTTTTAAGTCAACTGCGTCTATGGAAATTTCCCTAAGTGCCCGTTGGTTTATAAGAAAAATTCTTTCCATTTCAGGGATCCTATTATGCTTTGGGCAAGAACATTTGTTAAACGAAACACACTTACATGAAGAAATGTCGAACAATTTCCGTGAGTCTTTCACGGAGGTTTTAAGCTTCGTTTCTAAAGTTGTTGTTGACAATGTTTTCATGCCAATATATTTCTTTACCTTTCTGCACACAGTGTGTCAGCTGCTTCCTTTCTTTATTAAGTTTCGAATTACCTCTGTATTTTATTTAAGAACAAAATGCCGAGTTGAATAGAAAACAATGGAAATACACATTTTTAACTGTATGGTAAAAATCTGCTAAAATCACGGTCGAAATGGAGATGGAAGATATTTTTTGTTTTTCCTAAAATTTTGCATACGTGACCTACCCACTAGTACACAACTTTTCCACACTAGGGCAAAAACGAAATCGAAAACTTTTTTTTTACGCTCCGCCCTAATATATATATATATATATATATATATATATATATATATATATATATATATATATATATATATATATATATATATATATATATATATATATATATATATAAAGCAGAAAATATCTATTTCAATACGGCAGGTACTTTCTCGTGAGGGCTTTGACTCATCTTTACTGATATTTCGTTGACTATTTTATTATGGGAGTACCACACAGGGGAGCCACTTCTCCCTATGAGGAAACATCATAGGAGTATCCATGTCTTATCAGAAATTCGAGCCCGGGCTTAAACCGTGAAAGCCGAGACGCTAACTGTGACAGTGAAAGTTTTGGTTTAAGTATAAAAATAAATAATAATGATTTTGATTTAATTGATTATATTTAGGATGATTTATGATTAATGATGGATCAAGATGTGGTTAGTACATTGCATGTAGAATAAAATTCATTATGACTCCAAATGATGGAAAACAACTCTGGTTTACATTGACAAATCAATTTATTGATTAACACACATAATTCTATACAATACACTCCTACTAAATCCCATCAAACATTCTACACTTATCTGAAGTTATCATTACTGATTACAACATATTTCTTCAACCGTAAATACTCATTAGCATCAATTCAAATTCACAATATATTCTTATTCAAATAACTAATATTTACTCATTTAATTCATCACAGTATACCAACTACTATTTACGGATTATCATTTATTATCCGCTAACTTCCATTATCAAATTACTTCATCATCACGCTCTATATTAAGTTATGGACGGCTACGCTATGAGAAACAATGACGGTAAAATATGAAGAGGAAACAAAAGGACGGTACATCAACAGATGAATACTGGACCACTTTTATGGGCATCTGGCACTCGCAATGACGAACGTTGAACTATCACCGCACTGGAACTGGGGCACATTCATCATGGGGTACAGGGCTCCTTGAATCGTCGTAAGCACTCGGTACAGGACACTGGGGCACTCTCTTCGTAGGGTAAAGGGCTCCTTCAATCATTGTAGACACTCGGTACAGGAAACTGGGGCACTCTCTTCCTCGGGATCGTTTTCATGGACCACGGCTTACATAACTATCATCGGGCGTGCTTCGTACATACTCGTTAGGTAGATACTACTTCTGTCTCTAACTCCTAACTACTATCCTTCTCTTTTTGCCTCTTCTATCTTATTTCATATTCTTTTTCTCTTATTAATTCTGGCCTCGCCTCTTCCAATTCCATTGGCCATATTATTCCCATGTCATCGCAATTCGTCTGTGGCTGCCTCTTCTCAATCCCCTTTTCACCAATTCGCATCGAGGGCGGGATTTATAGTATTTTCCCACTGCCTTAACTTTTCCCATGCTCCGACCACACCGAGCATGGTGGTCCGTTTTATAACCATCATAAATTTATGTCTTCCCCTTCTCCTTTTCTTCTTTTCGTTGCAACTCATTCTACAGACTTTTTATCTTATACTTTTATTTCTTCTTACAGGCCCAATCTTCTATCGTTATTAGTTTCGGTTTATTGTTCGCTTTTCTCCCCTTCTCTTTTATTGCTAGACAGTTGATTCCTTGCCCTGTTTCTTTCTTATTTTTTGAAATTATTGTACTTCGTCCCGTAATTTTCAATTCTCCTGCCCCTGGCCTTGACGCTATTGTCATATCCCTATGACACTAACCCCTATATGATATATTAAATCACTCTAGTATTTTACCCTATAAAGGTACGGTGGGGATCGGATCCGATCTTGGGGTGTGTCTTCCCCGTCCCGTATTCTCCCCTCTCATTGCGAGAGATCGAGTTGACAAGGAACTCTACCAGGCGGTATTGCAACAGGTGTTGGAGCGTTTGCAGTCATAAGTTTGCAGTAAATATCAGTGTCTTTCTTGAAAACCGTTATTCATGATCACTATTCATTTTTTAAATTTTAGATTCTTTAAGTTTAGATTTTTTAATTTTAGATTTTTTAATTTTATTTCTATTTTGAAAGCCAAAAATGTCAGTACATATTATATTTTACAATTTTGGGCTCGTAAATTTGGTTCAGTAACTTCTAAAACTAGGTACATGACTAAATTACATATTAGACCTAATATATACAACTTTCTGTGTAAATGTCAGAGAGATTTTCTTTGTATAGCAACATTACAAATCGTTGGTCTTTTTTCTACAAAAAGGTTTTTATTTCATGAAAAATATTATCAATAAATGTAAGTATACAACAAAAATGATTATTGTGTACTTATTTCTACCAAAAACCTCATCAAAAAATACAACGGTTCGGATCCGACCCGACTGTTCTATCTATTTCGTCTGAAATCACTGTACAGTCAGAGGGTTAATTATGTTATTTTTTAAAATTTCATTTAAATTTATTAAATGTATATTTGTCTCGTTTTTATTCCTTATAAAATAACTACAATATCAATTAATAACTATTTATAAAATATTAATTATATTGAACAATAATATGGATAATTAAGAACAATTAATATGATGAGCAATTAACTATAATTAACACACAATTTTTAAATGTTTCTGATGGATAATAACAAATGAAATGATGGCGAAACTTTTTAATAATTCGTCGGTTAATTGCAAGCATATTTAAGCGTACATTTTCCTCTTAAAAACCTTATTAAAATAATTATCATTGAAAATGGAACTTTCGCACACCGCTAAATAGTTATCAAAGCATTATAATATATTAATTTGATGATCCAGATCGTAAAATTTGGTTAAGACAACATTCAAAGGAACTAAAAAACATGAGTTTGTATTTGAAAGCTTTCCAGAACAGATGAAGTTGAGAAATGAGAGAAATTAACACCGAGTATATTTGCGTTTTGGAAATGAGTTAAGGAATCAGGCAAGAAGAAATAACCGTTTAAAGTAAACTGACGCTCGTTAACTATGCTGAAGTTACAATTAAAACTATATGATTAATATGCAACTGATAACTAGCAACTGTTTTCTTTAAATTCTATGATATGACTTCCAGCAAAATTTGTGCCATTTCATGTAAAGTGTATTCATTGCCAAGAAAATTCATTTCGGCAGCTCTTAATGAAAATTGAGTAATGGATATAAAACTGGGTTAAAATGGTTGTAATTTTAACTCAAAATATTGGGACACTACATGTAAAAAAAAATAGCTTTCCGGTGCTATTCCAAGTAAAAATTCCGTATTTTGTATAATAATGTGTTAATTGAAAAATATATTTTTTAAACAAAAGAATATTTTTTCGAAATTAATTAGTTAAAATTTGTTTTAAATCTACAACCTGAGTTTTTTCAAACTCGTAGAGTTGCTTTAATGATATTATTACACTTAAGGTTTTTGTACATTACTTGGATTTAAAGATTTTTTAAAATCGTATTCCATAATAGAGAAAGAATTTTTCTTTACAATTTTTCTTTTTAAGTTTTAGAAATTTAGTCCATCAAAGGTAAGGAAGTACATTTAAAATACAGCTAGTATATCTCATTTTATCCTTGAATAATTCAAATTTAAACTTTCAGCGGGTGCACCCGTGTGCAAAGTGCAACATTTTCGTAATTTTGAATGGTTTGTTTTTACATGTAAGGATTGAATGTTCTAAGCAGTTTCTATATATAGCTTCACCCTTTATAATGCAGGCCTGATTTTATGACCCTTGTATTCCTATTCATTCATTGTTAGTCGTGATTTAACCGTGGTAAATCAGAGATTATACTGGATTGCAATACTACAAAAGCAGGTGTTGGTGTAGTCGATCCAATGTGCAGCTATTACAAACTATGCCGCGTATCACGAAGATGGGCTTTCTCATTGATTTTTAGGTTTTTGGACATAATTGGAATCCATTCGCAAGTTGTCATTAGATCCAAAAGGACGAACAGTTTTGAAATAAGGTGATTGTATCTGCATTCTTTGGTCTTTAATTATAAACATATCTCAGTATTATCAACATTTTATATCGTGGCATAAAACGCAGAATTATTTTTTTTCAGTTTGAAAAAAAAAAGATTTTTTGAGTTAAAAATTGAAAATTATAATTGAAAATAATTAATTATTATCTTGTTTGTTTGTTTGTGTGTGTGTGTGTGTGTTTATCCGGTACAAATCTTGCAATCGATTTTTAACTAACTTCCCGACTAGCTAGACATTTGAAACTTTCAGAATAGCTCACAGCACGATGGCAATGCATTATTTTAGTACATGTGCATTATTTAGTATTTAGCCATGTTTAAGCAGATTTGAATACATTTTCAGTTAATTTTGTTTTGTTGACAGGTGATGCCATCTATCGGCCGGGAAAGGAACGAAAAGTTGAACGCAAGTTAACAGTCAATCAACTTCATTTTCTTTCAAGTTGATGGGATAATTCCTAAAAAATTTTTTAAAAAAGTATTTATTAATACATAGAATTATGAAATTTTATATGATTGAACAGAAAATTTAAAAACATGGTAAATAAAAAGTTCTTTTTATCTTGTAATTTATTTTGTATCAACAAGAAAAAATTTTACAGAATAAAAATAATTTTTTTTTAATACAAAATAAATATATAATTAATATATAATATAATAATTATATATTAATATATTTAATATATTTAATAATAATAGTATATTTAATTAATATTATTTATAATATAATAATTATTATATCATTATTATATTATAAATATATACTTTTATTTATCAATGCAAAATAAATTTTTATTTCTTTGCCCAAAAATAAAAATTTATTTTGTATTAAATTTTTATTTTTGAGCAACTCGTGTAGGCACGTGCAGAGAAAGGCGGTAAGAAGCTATAGTACTGAAATATATTGATTATATGTTTTGGATGTATCTAGCGCAGCGTGCAATCAAAAAACGGAATATTTCTGGTTCAACAGAAAACGAAAATACATTGCATCTAGCGAAATGTCGGTAGCTTCCGTGGGAATATAAATCATGGAAGCCGTTTTTTCAACAAAACGCATTGAAATTTCATTATTTCACGTACAAATCTAGACAGTGATGTTGTTTTGGATGATTTGTTTCTCAATTATTTATTTCTTTGCTATGTATTTTAATAATACAGTATAGTTGTGAAACTATTGTTCGTAAGATGTTATTTACAGCGAGTATTAATAAATATTTAGGATAGTTCATGACAAAGCTTTTTTAACATGTGTTTTATAATTACGTTCTTCTAATATTTATCTTTATGTAACAATAATACTAGATAAAAAAATGACATAATTTCTCATATATGTATAGACATGATTTCTCACAAGACTTTATTATCTTTATGTAAAGAATTTATTGCAATTCAAAATATTAAAATTCAAAATCCGAAAGGAGTTCAGCTTTTAAGATATTTGGAGAAATAAAAGCTCCATTTGCATTTATTTCTCATTTTTGTGTAAAAAAAAGGTCTAAAGAAGAATATTTTAAGGATTTAAAATAATTTTATTTATGAAATATTTAACTGCATATAAGATTCTCTTTTAAGTTTAATTTTTTGCTTCGGTTGATGACAGTTTCAGGAAATTAGTACAAAGAAACTGTGCAAAAGTTTTATAGATAATAACATACGGAGATATTTCTTTTCAAAAATGTGAGATCATAAATGATGCCATTCCGAAATAAACAAACTTAATGTATTAGTGCACGGTAGGTTACACACGAGCAGTGCAAAAACGTAATAAAAACTAGCGGTCGGTGTTATTTGGTTCTAAAAGGTCTAATCCACTGTAAATAAAAATGCGTTTCTTTCTTATGTTGAGAATGCAATTTCCCGTAACTCCTTAAAATTTAATCTTTTTATTTTTTCATTATTGCAGCTAGAAATATCCATCCAGAGTTAAGAAAATGACGACTTGAAACTGATAAGGTGACATTATCATAATTACTAGTTGAACATTACATACTTCGTAATTTTAGATTTTGAGCAGTATGAGTATCTTTCATATTTATTTCAACATTCTAGAGGTCACAGAATATTTCATGCGTTAGACTACTTTATGTGAGTATAATTTAAATAGAGTTCAAAGCATTAATGCTAATGAAAACGACACAGACTACTTTTCAGACCCGGAAAAGCTTCTGTTAGAAAATTATTTTGCTTGAGAACATTAAAGATTTTTATTAATTGTATTAATATTTAAATGCTTCTATACAAATCCAGTGACAGAAACATTTTTCTAACTAAATGTTTGTATTATATTTTTATTTATGATTGAAATCCCCTAGTATGTACTAACCTATTATTTATATTTACTATTATATCTGATTTTACAGAAAAAATATTGAAACATTTAAACATCATATTTATTTAAATAAGAATATATTGTAAGTCTATAGTAAAATAAACGAACAAATACCATGATTTACATTTTTTAGTAACATACATATTTTTTTCTGAAATGATGTGAAATTCCTCTGTATTCAGGATAAAATTTTAACTGATGATTTTATCTGCTGTTTGTTAAAATAAATTTATTTATGAACATAAAATTCTCAGTGCATTCATGTTCCTTCTGTCATGTAGTTAAATAATTCTTATCAAAATAATCTCTCTTAAAGTATGAGAAAATAAACAGCGAATTTAAAACACAATGGTTTCTATTTCATTTTGAACTTGTGACGATTTTCTATTGAAAGACAATATTGTTATAAATTTGAGAGTAGTTTTCACATTATTTTTAATAATACTAGCTGAAAACCCACACTTCGCTACGGAGTACATTAGGGTGTTTCATTTTTCCAAAGGTGTGATTTTTATATGACTTTGCTTACGTCCCGAGTCTCAGTGATGTAAAAGATGTATATGTCAAATTTCAAGAAGATCGGATAATATATAGAGGTTGCACACTTTGATCAGTTTTTTAAAAGTAGGCAAAATATATGATTTTTCAATGTTAGTTACTTTTATTGGGAAAACCAGAAATCACAAACTTAAAATAATATTAAAACTAGACAGTAATATTAATAGATAGTATGATAGGCAATTAATGTGTTACATTAATCAACTAAAGTTATCCGTTGATAAAGTTAGGTTTACTGTAGATTAAATCGTAGATCTCACCGAGCTCGGGTGATCAATAGAAGTATATGGCACAGAAAATCATTCTTTGAAAATCCTCCTCATTTGGTTCTGTATTGGGATAGTAAACTGTTGCCCTCAGTTGACCATGGGAGTGTCAAAATATTGGAAGAAAGATTTGCAGTTATAGTAACTGGCAAAGATTTTGAGCATTTGCTTGGCATACCTGTTGCCCTGAAATGCTCTAGTGAACAGATGGCTGAAGTAGTCATTCGGGAAGTGGACCGATTTGGGCTACGTGACAATATCATTGGTATATCTTTTAATACTACAGCATCTAATACAGGACTGATCGAAGGGGCGTGTACCAGAATTGAAAGGGAATTCGGATGCACATTATTGTGGTTGGCTTGTCATCATCACAACTATGAACTAACATTGAAAGGAGTGTTTGTGGAATGTTGTGGTATACCATCAAGTTGTCTTGACATTCAAATTTATCGGAAGTTCCGAAGTCTGTGGGCTTCACTTGATCAGCAGTCATATACGACAATGTTGGATGAAGAAAGTCCCGTTCAAGGCTTTCTAGAAGAACTACGAGTGAAAATGGTTAACTTCATCCAAAATGTCCTAAGAGACGGAAGTCATCCAAGAGAAGAATACAAAGAGGTATTATAACCCTCACTCCTGAACCTGGGATGTTGGTCTAAAAACGACTTCAGTTTCAGGATCCCAAGGGCTCTGCATCAAGCAAGGTGGATGGCTAAGGCAATATATGCACTTACAATTGTCCTCTTCTCTAAACAGTTGAATATTCCTCAACGAGAATTGACGGGAATGAAACGAGTTGCACATTTTTTCAGCCTCATATATGTTATGGCACGAAGCAATTGTAAGTTGACGGGCTCCAAAGAATGATTTGGATATGCTACAGCTTCTGAGCACTTACCCAGATGCAGACGTCAAAAAAAGTGCTTTCACAGTTGCTAAGAGACACCTTTGGCATCTGTCAGAAACAAACGTAGGATTGTTTTTTTGGACGAACGTATTACATAGGCTGACAAAAAAAGTATGACTAAAAATTGAGAAACAAAACCTGTAAAGTAAAGGAAATAAACGATTAAAGGGTGAAAACCTATTTTTTGAAGGAAAAGATCTGAACCATTTTGTTACTAATAAAACAAAATCGCCATGCGAAATTTCAGCCCTTTAGGTCCAGCGGTTTAGTCTGTGAATTGAATGTCAGTCAGTGAGTCAGTAAGTTACGGAATTGTTTTATATATATATATATAGATAACAGTTAATATTTTAAATTACAGTAATAAGAACGTAAAGTAAACAATGCATTTTTTAATGCTAAACAATTATCTTTTTAATGGGGTGGTTTTGATTATTAGAAATTTAAATAATTACCGTAAGACTTTGCAGGGGTGTCTTTGTGACACACAGTAGTTTTTACGTATTTCGGATCCTGTGCCGGGGAGATTGTGATACCGGGGAGGCAAAGAAAAGCTCCAACAGCTTGTCCGACATACATAGACACCTATTGGCCAGTGTCCGAAGCTTTTGCGCGCAATTTGTCTTCGCTGGTCAGTATATTGTAAGAACCTGTTGTTAAGCTATTGATTCACACTTCGGAAACTTTGTGTGCTGAAGGCTAACACCTTATAGAACCAACTACCACAGGTAATTTTTTTTTGTCAATATGTTGGTTATATTGTGGAGTAATATAACTTTTGTGTAATGATATTTTCGAGATATTTGTGTAATGATATTTCGGAGAGATATGAGAACACAACCTAAATATCGAAAGGTGACGGGGTTACTTTGCGACACATTGACACTGTCACAAAATAGCCCACAATGTCGACCCACCTCCTCCAGCCGCTCGATGTTGCATTTTTCCGTCCTCTAGAACACCACTGGAGAGAAAGCAGTATTGACTATCTCGAAAAGAACTACCCGAAGGAGTATGTGTCCGAGGGAAATGTGCCGAAAGACAAATTTCTTCATCTTCTCAAAGAACTGATGGCTGCCCTGGGCACCCTAGGTTTCTTTGATATCAAAGATATAGATAAAGCTATCCAATATTTGAAATAGGTATATATAATTATGTATGAAGGTTTTGATAAGCGTTTTGCTGTCTAATTTTGTTCAAGTAATTTTTCATCTTGGATTTCACGGCTGAAACAGATATGTCACCAAATAGCTCCAGTCGAGGGGGCAACTTTGTGACACATTTTAACTTTAATTTCTCAATGGTAATTAACGATTAGGGTTATTGCAATACATTACTACGTAAGGAAAGGATATACCAATGTTTTACAATTGTTCCTTTCGGGCTGCTTTTAAAACTGTTCGGCTGACACAGGATAAAACTGAAAATCCGTCACAATGTATATCTTACGGTAAGTATTTTTTATTTACCAAAATGCATTAAAATCACCAGACGATCGCAGTGGGAGACAATAGATTATGTCTAGATCACCGTATATTAATCGTCTTGAGATAAACTTTTACTTCAGTTTAAAAGTTTAGTCTCTATGCGAGAGGATGTTAGTGGATTAGAGACCACTTATCAATAAAAATATAGTAGAGGAACATTTCCCAAGCAATTCTTTTAGAGACAAAAATGGGTTTATTTATTTGAATAAACAAACTATTTTCGATAATCAACTTTAATAAAGAGTCACAAATAAACTTAACAATACAAATTTTAGCATGGAGGTAAACTTATTAACAAACGTAAAAGCCTGTGGAAACTTAGAAATGAATCAGATTTTTGAGCTTTAATCATTTTTAAGAGCAACTTTCTATACAAAAGCATAAAATAATTTAAATAAAAGGATGCACTTAAATTTAAAAATTGGGAAAGGATTTTTCTGTTACTTTAAAACAAAATGTATTAAAAAAATTTTAGCCCGGAAACTTTAGAAAAGAACTAAGAGATTGCTCGGAGAAAAGATTATTCAACATCCTATCTTTAGAATATTACAGGAAAACTTTTATGTGTACTGCATTCTTTATTGTACAGAAAGCTATGCTTAACTTTTAAAAACAAGATTATCTGTTATAAATTTTTCTTTTGCATTTTCCCCACTCACCGAATTTCAGGTTTAATGGATTATTAACAAATTTTAAAGCGCAGGAAATTTATCTTTGTAATATATTCAAAGAATTAACACAGGCGAAGAAAAAAGAAAATAAATATATCTAATATATAAAAATGAAAATGTGTCTGTCTGTCTATAGTTGTATAGAAATCCACAGTTTAGGAGCGACGATCGTGAAATTTTACATACAGGCGTCTTTAAAAACAGCCGAGGGACTTAAGAACTTCCAAAACCAAAATTAAATACCGTTAATTTTTAATTAATAAAAAACAATAATTTTTGAAATTAAATGTAAGCTGTTACACTTTGTGGAATCACCCCTCTGAATATGGCGTCCACGTTAGGGTTAGCTGGCAAACAGCGAGCGAAAAGATAAAAATAAATAAAATCAAAAAGTTTCAAGTCATATATTAAACCAGAATAATAAAAGAAAATAATAATCTTTCAAGTCAGATTTTATACTCTAAAATAAATCAGATCCAACGGCATATTGACACTCTCGACACGTGATGGAAAATTCGAATCAACAACGCTAAGTGTCACGAGATCTTTTTTAATCGGTACTGCAATCCCTCGCTTTATGTCTTTGTGTCTATTGAAGAGTTAAAGACTAAGCTTCTATCCTGCTAACTTATTTCTGACTTAAAACTCCTCTTAAACCATAAGTACATGTATATTCACCAACCCATAGCAACTTCCCAATAATCTTAGTACGAATATCTTTGACTTTACTCAATAAAGCAACGTGACATCGTGGCGCATTCGGTAAAATCACGCATTTGCTATGATCCACGATTCGGGTTCGAATACGGATAGTTCAAATTTTGCTAAACTTGTGTTTCAGCTTTTTTATGAAGGCTTTTATTTTATTATTTTTTTAATTATTATTTATATTTTTTTATTATTTTTTTAATTATTTTAATTTAATTTAATTTTTTTTTTATTATTATTATTATTATTTTATTTTATTTTTTTTCAGCTTTTTTATGATGAAAGACCGAATATAGCTGAAATCGGAGGAGTTTATTATACATTTATATATTTGAAATTGGGTTTTCATATTATTAATGTGTATACCATTTCGTATGCTTTTTTTTCTATGTTATTTTTACTGTGTTTAGTTTTTTTAATGGATTTTGGTAGGTCTATTATAAATTTATATATTTTATGTTTTACTATTCAGGATTTTTTTGCTCCAATGATAAAGGCTAAAACTTTTCTATGTTATTTATACTGTGTTTAGTTTCGACATTCGACAATTTGACATTTTTCCTTTTCAGCTTTTAGTGGTTTATTATAAATGTATATATTTTATGTTTTACTTTTCAGGGTTATTTTGCTCCAATGATGAAACGCTAAATCTAGCTCAATTCTGAAGAAATTATTGTAAATTTATGGTTTTTTATGTTGGGTTTTCTTTTTATTCGTGCGTATAACATTTCACATGCTTTTTGTTCTATGTTATTTATACTTTGTTAAGATTTTCAATTTATTTTGGTTAACTCGACAATTTGACTTTTTACTTTTAAGTTTTTAGAGGTACAATGATGAAAGGCTGAATCTACCTAAATTCTGAGATGTGTATAACATTTCACATGCTTTTTTTCTATGTTATTTATACTGTGTTTAGTTTTAAAATTGATTTTGGTTAACAAACATTCTTAAAATCCCGAGAAACGCCGGATATATTATCACCTGTGTAGGTTGATAACTTATAAATTTTAAAACTGTTCCCACGTGTATATATACCGATCCACAAGAACTTTCCAATATTTTTAATTAATAAATAACCAACAACTTTTCAAGGATGTGACTCTCGATTCACAGACGTGCAGTAGATGGCGCCACTATTTTAAACTTTTAGTATTCCAACCATGAAGCCATGAAGCTAAAGATGCTTCATGATTCTGTAGCTTCATGATTCCAACCCATCTGAAAACACGTACTTCGCTAAGGAATAAATTCAAATTAAATACAACGTCAATGTATCCAATTAATGCCAATATATATATATATATATATATATATATATATATATATATATATATATATATATATATATATATATATATATATATATATATATATATATAATAATGAATACGACGAGCAATGTATCCAAATGATGCAAAAAAAAAATATATATATTTCTAAAAAAATTGTAAGGGATATTTTTATATACAAAATAATGTACAAGAAAATATTCAAATTAAATCTAATAGGACATACTAAAGAATATGCTACAGTTAATATAGTACAGTTTGAGAAACATATCTTTTACTGTATTTTAATATTTTTTTGGATAATGTCCAATCGTTTGCCGCATTAGCAAGAAAAAAATATTTTTTTTGTCTATTTCGTTGTTACGTGACGATAAATTTATTTAAAGTACCAGAAAAAGAAATCATATGATCAGCGTTTAATAAATTAAATTCTAAAAATTAGTCTTTAAAAATCCATCAAAAATCAGAAAATGGAGGTAAAGATTCGAAAAAGATTTCATTTTAAATAATTTTTATGATCTTTTTCGTGATATAAATTTTACAACCCTCAAATTATTATTTTAAATGCAAACTTGAAAAAAGTTACAAAAAAAGCTTAAAGATTTAATTTTAAAAAATCTAAGAATTTTTCAAAAATCTGTCTTAGTGCATCCCTACACTATAAGAAGAATCGCCATGCAAAATTTCAGCTCTTTAGGTCCAGTGGTTTGGTCTGTACTTTGTATGACAGTCAGTCAATCAGTCAGTCAGTCAGTTACGGAACCGTTCTTATTATCTTATTTCATTTACGAATTATTCAAATGTTGGTTTAAAAACTTTTGCGTAATTGATATATTTGTGTGTGTTTAATTATTGAAATTAATAAATTTATATTTCTGGAGAAAATGTTTCAGTTTTTAGTGGTACTATGATGAAAGGCTGAATCTACCAAAATTCTTAGGTGTTTATTATGGAGAGAAAAGGAATTTAATATGTAGAGGATGTTTATAGGAGTTAAATGTGGAGAGGAGTTGAATGGTTTTCAGCCCTCAATCAAACACTTCATTTTTTAAGAGGCAACTCTGCAGTCATATCATGGTTCTATTGGAAATTTCTGCTAAACCTCTAATTTCAGCTTCCTTTTTTTTGCCCCAATGATGAAAGGCTAATTCTAGCTGAATTCTGAGGAGATTATTATAAATTTATATATTTTGATATTTGGTTTTCCTTTTATTCATGTGTATAAGATTTCACGTGGATTTTTTTCTATATCACTTACTATACTGTGCTTAGTTTTAAATTAATTTTGGTGAACAAACATTACAGAAATTTACACTTTTACTTTGAGGTTTTAGTACTACAATGATAAAAGGCTGAAATTCTGAGACATGTATAACATTTCACATATATTTTTTCTGTGTAATTTATACTGTGTTAATTTTTAAATTGATTTTGATTAACAAACATTCTTAAAATCCCCGGCATCGCCGGGTACTTCAGCTAGTATATGTGTAGTTAGTATATGTGTTCAGCTTAGCAATGTGTAGACTTTCCTGTCTACGTGTCGGCGTCTAGGGGGGTGTATAAGCAGAACACACTTGAGTCATCAATCAAGTATACATTCCCACCCTACCCTGATAAAGAGACATGTCCTCACGTCTACAAATAACACACAAATTAAAAGTACACTCAAATAAAACATATAAAAATATTAAAACACTCATTTTCAAAGAATTGAGACAAAAATAATGTAATTATTCATCAAATGATTAAAACAATTAGAGCCTAATCATTAATAACTGAGTATATCAAGGAAAACTAAACAACAATTATCAGTTCAAATCACCACACAGTATACACAAAATTAAAGCTTATACGAAAATATTACTAAAATACTAATTTTTGAAAACTTGATAAAATATAATGAAACTAACCTTTGAATGGCAAAAAAAACAGTTAAATTCTAACTAATCTTAATGAAGTATACCAAGAAAGGCTAAACACAATTACCACTATAATTCACTACACAGCATACACAAAATTAAATCTTTTACAAAATATTATCCTTGAACGATCTAAAACACAAAATTAAACCTTAGTTAAAAAATACTGTCAAACACTTATTAGTATTTTTTTTTTGGTTTGTTACTAACACAATGAATAAAAATCAGATCTTGAATAATTAAAAAAAAACAGAGTTTGGTCAAATTTTTATCAGTTAATCAGTTTTCTCTTTTTATCTTTTCACATTGAAACGTTTTTCAATTATAACGCATTCGTTGCGAGCATTTTGCGCTCTAATCCACTCTTTAGTAACATATTCCACAAAGGCGTTTGATTTTGCCACTTCTTCCTTGAGCACCAAAATCGTAGCATTTCCCCCCTCTATTTCCGCACGTAATTGACCACACAGAGTCTTTAAATTGTGCGACTCTTCATTAGTTCCTACAGAAGTTCGAACTCACTCGCGAACTAAAGTCGTACCTTCCTCTTCCACAAGGTTAGGTACATGCACGGCTCCCACGTTGGATTTACCTCCCTCGCTGCTACAAGCAAATGAGTAGGCCTTCGACGGTTTTGATTTCTTCATCTCGATAATCTGACGTTTTAAGGAGGCAATTTCATTTTTCATATCATGCATATCATTTTTAAAAACATTTAAAGAGTGTGAATCACTAATTTGTTTCAGACTTCGCTGCGCGGAATATTCACTGGAACTATCAGGTATTTCAGGTGCTACACCCGACTTTAACTTAGACATAGCAAGCAGCTCTTGATACACTACTGGTGGCAGGACACAATGCTGTGTCAGTCTCTCTGATACTCCGACGAGGAATTCCTTTGACTCCCTATTTTTTAATGCAAAAAAGAGCCTGAATGAGTCTGCCCACACGGTTTCGTTGAAGCAGCTCGTCAATTTTATTCTTCCCTCTGGATTATTACGGGTATAGACGACCTTAGAATTGACAACTGGGATTTGTGCTCCAGAATCTAAAAGTGCTTTTACTTTTTTCCCATTTATAAGAATATTCACATATTCGAGTTCGCTCTCTCTGCCAACGATCCCACAATAATATTAAAACCGTGCACTTGATTCTTGTCTTCACTTTCATCGATACAGTCTCCCTCCATAGGATTCGGGCGATTGTTGAATTCCTCTTGACAAACATTCGCAAAATGGTTAGTACTGCATTCAGGTAACATTCAGCAGCAGGTTTAGGTCTATATGGCCTCCGATAGTCACGCTTCCATTTTTCCCTCTTATTCTCGCTCGTGAAATGTGACCAGGGATTGTTTGCATATTCGAGAGACGTTTTACTTTTAGATATTGTAAACACGTCGCACTCACGGCCTAGATCTTGAGGGATCATCCAGTTTTCACGTTGCTTGATGTTAATGTGAAAAGCCGTATCTCTTT
>OU015490.1:146784267-146844267 GCA_907164885.2 Dolomedes plantarius
CCTATTTCATTGAAAATCGAAAGTGTACGAACATTTTTGGGAGCCACTGTATATATATATATATATATATATATATATATATATATATATATATATATATATATATATATATATATATATATATATATATATATATATAAATATATATATATATATATATATATATATATATATATATATATATATATATATATATAAATATATATATATATATATATATATATATTTATATATATATATATATATATATATATGTATATATATATATATATATATGTATATATATATATATATGTATATATATATACAGAAAATATATATATATGTATATATATATACAGAAAATATATATATATGTATATATATATGTATATGATATATATATGTATATATTTAAACAGAAAAATTTTCCGAGCATTACTTCTTTTATTACGAACTTTTAAACTTTGCACGAATTTATGACTCACCCGGTATATACACACACACCCAAAAAAAACGGCCGAACTCGCTAATGTATTCTTATTTTTCTATATGTTTCTTTTTGGAAATATGACAGAAGTAATTGTTTTATAGAAACATAACAGAAAAAACTTTGCAGATGGAGCCAATTGCTTGACGTGTATGAGGTAAATATTTATACTGAGACTGTCTTCTCCTGTTCGCTGATCCTTTATGCACAGGAACAGCAATATTTATGCAACTTTCTGCGTAGGGGAAATGCATGCGTGATTAGCGAGAAAAATTAATATTACAA
This sequence comes from Dolomedes plantarius, assembly GCA_907164885.2. Lineage (NCBI taxonomy): Eukaryota > Metazoa > Arthropoda > Arachnida > Araneae > Dolomedidae > Dolomedes > Dolomedes plantarius. The sequence continues at coordinate 146,785,022 of OU015490.1, forward strand.
AAAAATAATAAACGTTAGACATAGACGTTACAAATGTGAGTTTATGTATATATATATATATATGGAGGGGTCAGTGTTAAAGTGAATCATGTTCACTATTTGATTACCGTAAAATCTTGACTATAATACGCACACATATATAATACGCGTGCTTGATTTTGCGAGAAATTTTCGGAAAAAAATAAAATAAGACTTTATACGCACCGATAATTTTTCAATATTATATTTAAAAAATGGACAGTTTATTAACATAAATAAAATTTGTAATAAAAAGAAACGAAAACGTGAAATTTGGTAGAAAAACACTTAAATTTTTAATCAAAACAAACAATACTGTAAAATTATCAGTCTTAATCACTTTCAATAGAATACAGTTCATCTACTGTTTGTCGTTTATTCAATGTTTAAAACTACGTTTTTTTGTACGCGAGTATAATACGTGCCCTCATTTTTTGCGGACTAAAATGTGAAAAAATGTGCGTATTATACTCAAGATTTTACGGTATTTCGTACTAACATTGACATGATACAATAAAAACATTATTTTTTTAATGTAATAGTGAACCAAATTCGTCTTATAAATTTTAACCCTCAGATGGCAACACTTCTATTTACCACTGAATAACAAATGATTTCCCTTCACGGCTTTAGTGGACGAAGTCCATATTCTGAGTTGTGTACTAGGACTTAGTTTAGTAGGTGAATTCTGTGATTTAACTTATTTCATCGACTCTATCTTACCACACAGTCAGTTTTTCACAGTCAGTTTTGGAGAAACATTTTACGTTATATAGGAAATTGTCACTCCATACTAAACAGAAAGTTTTCTTGTGTGGGTAAGTACAGAGCTCACAGACCACGAGATGATATCCAAAGGATGACATTGGTTCAGATGCAGCCAGGGTAATTCACTATTTTATTGGGATGAGAATGGGAGAGTTTACAAGAATTTTTTCCTAGAATATTGAGAAAAGTTATTAAAGGCTGTATGGACGCCTCAGTAAAAAAGAGATATTTGGAGTGATTGGCAGCAGGGGTAAGACAACATCAGACTTAAAAGATGATTATGAATCCATTGCCCACATCAAATATTTCTCTTGCTACAAGAGCTACTACTGACGAAACGGTTATGACAACAAAAAGTATCTGCATCTTGTCCTTAACATTAAAAAAATTTTCTAGGTTGCAAAGTGTACTGATGAAAGCAAACAGCCGTTAAAAGCGAAATACTGCTATGAAGCGTTTTCGAAAAAAAAATCAGTTTACACTTTAAGATTCCTTCAAAAGTCACTAGCGGGTTGTGTGGTGAGCATATGCATGAAATTAAATGTAAATATGACCCTGAAAAAAGAAATACTTCACGTGGAAAAGGAACTGCATTGAGTTCATGCAGACTGAGCGAGACAAGTCCTTGGAGATCACAGTAACTAATTGACTTTTCCTCAACTTTCAACCTCTATTGCGTGCTATAAAAGAAATATCTACTTGAAGAATTTTGGTTTACTGTTTCAGTGATTCCACTGGCTAGATATATGTTTGGGACGATACAGTAGGAGGCACGTGGTTTAAGGGACTTTATTCTTCTGTTTGCGAGCATTTAAGTGAAAATGCACTAACTGACGAACTCATGATTTTATGTTCAGACACGTGAACTGGGCAAAATAGAAATCTAAGAATGACCCTTGCTGAAAGTGTCTGCTTAGATAAGTGTTTTGAATGATAACAATCTCCTATAGTTTAAAGTTCTAGAGGGAAAGTGAATCATGTCAATCTTCCACTCAAATTCTGTGTAGTGGCTCAATATAAGCTGTATTTTGTAAGACAATATTAATAAATTAGTTTAAAAAAGGTCTTTGAACTACGTTACTCAAGTAGAAAATTGAAGCAAAAGTCATTGGTCAATTACTATAAAAGTTCAACATTGAAACCAATTGTCTGAGAACTGGCTCTCATAGACTTGGTCTATATATACCGGGTGGCCATAATTAAACTGACAGTGCTCAGTGTTCTGTAGCGCGATCTATTTGCGAGAATGACGCCACATTTTGTAGGAAGATTAAACAAGACGGGGGACGAAGGATTCCGCGAAAAAATAAATTAGTTCCAAAAGTCACCGCTAGGGGAATATTTGGCGCTGTGTAATATAGAATAGAGTGTTAACAAATGCAAATTAATACGGAATAAAATTACCTTTTATTATGCACATTTTCTTATTTAGTTCAAGTGCAATATGGCAACACTTTTAAAAAAGCGTAAAATCTACATAAACACCGATAAAGTCTCGTGATCTGCAATATCACGTACGCTGAGCAGAAGAAGAAGTTCTTTATTCAAATTTCACGTTACATCCATTGGCACAGTGCCAGCTGCTTGGATTTTAAAAGGCAATGTGTTACGTTTCGAATCAATCGGATTGAAAGTTTATGAGCAATGTCTCCTTCTTTAGTCGAGCGTGCGTTACTGGTCAAATTCTTTTACCTCAACCAGTGCAACGCGTCAGCCGCTCTTCGTGCTTTTAGAACGCACAAAAAAATGCGTAAAGGTAACGGTCCTGTGTCAGTTAATGGGCTAAAAGCAATGGTTGCGACGTTTGAGAAAACAGGTTCTCTGAAGGTTCAGTCAGGCAGAGGACGAAAACCTGTACCACAGGATACAATCGAAGCAGTTGCCACGGCGATTGTCGGCAGAGGACCAGACAATATTGCTGCCACCTCTAGCGCTCGTGGATTAGCTCGGAATATGGATATGAATTACAGTACGGTATGGAAAATCTTACGAAAGATTATCAACTTCTATCCGTACAAGATCAGCCGTGTACAGGAGTTACTGTACCCCGACCATGATAAGCGATTGACTTTTGCTCTCACCTTTCTTGCCAGAATGGAGGTGGATGATGCTTGGCCGTGGAAAAAAGTTTTGGGGAGACGAGGCCCACTTTTACCTGCATGGAACTGTGAATACCCACAACTGACGAATTTGGGATGACAAATCACCACATGCAGTCACAGAAATTCCCTTACATTCACCAAAGGTAACTGTTTGGTGTGGGTTCACAGCGGAATTTATCGTAGGTCCATTCTTCTATGAGAACATTACCCCGACAGGACCGGAAACCTGTTTTGTTACCGGAGAGAAATATCGCCACATGTTGAACAGCTTTGTCATTCCGGCACTTCAGCAAAGACAATGCCTGCGGGAAATCATTTTCATTAATTTGCATTTGTTAACACTCTATTTTCTATTACACAGCGCCAAATATTTCCCTAGTGGTGACTTTTGGAACAAATTTATTTTTTCGCCGAATCCTTCGTCCCCCGTCTTGTTTAATCTTCCTACAAAATGTGGCGTCATTCTCGCAAATATATTGCGCTACAGAACACTGTGAGCACTGTCAGTTTAATTATGGCCACCCGGTATATATATATATATATATATATATATATATATATATATATATATATATATATATATATATATATATATATATATATGTATGTATACAGGTGGTTATTAAAATAATGGAAACACTGAGAAATATCATGAAAACCTTTAATAATACCGGATAGGGTCACCTTTGTCATGTAATATCACCTGATTCATCTTGAAATTCGATTATACAAGTCATAAATAGTGGTTAAGATTATATACCATTCTTCAGGGAAAAATCATCAAAGTTCCTGTGGAGATGCTGTGGTGGATATCGATACCTTTAGTTATCCACTTATACAGATCACAGTGGTGGGGTGATTTATAGTCGGGGGGATTTTACAGGGCAAGATAAGATATTTGACTTCTTTTTCATGCTCTTCAAACCAATATATATAGATTTAGCTGTATGTATAGGGGGATTATCATGCCGGAGAACGCCATCTCCTGCAAGAAACAATATTTGCACCATAGGATGGACTAGTCAGATAAAATTTCGACACAGTCCTTCCCATTCAATCTCCCATTTAGGGTTACAATAGGGCCTGAAGAAAACCATGAGATGCCATCCGAAACCCTGATAGATGTAACTTCCATGACTGACAGTTGAGATGAGACAGCCAGAATCTTACGCTTGTGTAGGTGTTCTCCAGATATACGCATGTCCTGGTGCGAGGAACAATGTGAACAATGATTCGTAGTACCAAATGCTGTGTTTCGACATATTACTCGACCAGTATTTGCGCTCGTGGCACTATTGTGGACGATATTTTGGATTGGCATCTATTACGAGTGGCTTCGGAATAACTACTCTTCCGTAAATGCTTTATTTCTGAAGTTCCCTTCTACCTCTAATGGTTGATACCAGAACATGCAGATGCCGATTGAGCTCTTCGGTCATTTTGGTTGTAGTTGTTTCCTTTCTTCGTGTCACAATCCGCTTCAAAACCTCATCCGTCTCTTGCACCCAGGTCTCCCTTTCGTCCACTATTCTGTTTGGCAAAGGATGTTTTTCCGAGGACTCATGTATGCTATCAGGACTTTAGATACTGGCGCTCTTCTATAATTTTAAGAACGCATAAAATAAAGTTCGACGGACCACAGCTGTCTTTTCTGATTTTTATTTAAAAGAACGTCACACATACTATGTACATCATACAAAACAGCTGAATATTATTGAGTTGAAGCAATTGTGGGTGTCGAGATAAACATTAATTACCCACTTCTGGTTTTTGCTGTTAACCTTACAGCGTCTAGTAGTCAACTGATGTTCGGCTCAGTCGGCTCGGGGATTGCGCATGCGTGAATATTTTCACTTCTCTTCAGTGACGCACATGCGGCAACATATGCCATAGCTCGAATAAAAGCCATTAGCCTGCGGGTTGCAGTAAAAGATACTCCAATTTAAACGTGCTCCAACAATTTGCCCTTTTCGCAATGTCTGCAAGGTTTGATATTTTACGCTGTTTCCCCCAAATGCACGTTGCCCTTAGCTTCATTACTGCTACCTGATAGTAGACTAATACATACACTATATTACATAAAAAATACCGGTGGCCAGACTTGTTTTTTAAAGATTACGAAGCACATTCATAAACATCACTAATATTAATAGGTGTTTCCATTATTTTGACAACCACCTGTATATATATATTAATGTTATTTCGAGTCACTAAAGGACGCTCATAGCGAAATTTTAATTGCACTTTCACGTCTCGTTCGTGTCAATTATATATGTTGAACTCATAGTTAAATCTATTGATCCGAAACATCCTTTGACATGATCCTAATTATTTTTATTGCTAGTTTTCCCAATAGCTACAGTTTTGTTTTTACTGGTTTTTCTCCGTGCGTTCTTTAGAAAGTAATTATAGAATAAGGTTTATGAAATGCATTGAATACTTTACTAAAGAACTAGTTTATGTATATTTTTCTTACTCAATATTGGCGAGAAAATCCGGAGGCTATTATATAAGATTAATAAAAAGATTCTTCTTGTACATTGCTTCTCCTCTAGATGTTTTCTTTTACTCAATGAAAATACATTTCCGTAGTTAGTGGTGATTATTAACTAAGACATGAACGGGGAAAAATGGCATTTTTCTGAAAAATTTCAATTTAGTGAGGATGCAACATGTCACGATGTTTAAACGATGACGCTTAAAATAATTACAGTGTAAAATGGGGTATGTTGGAATAATTTTCAAGTAAAATAATTCAGAATAAACTTGGAATAAAAAACTTTTATTGCTCTCTAAACCTTTTAACTTAATGTTCCCGTTCCCATTCATTTTATAAATTCACATTTAGTATTAATTCAGACGTTTCTTCAATCCTTTAGAAACATGGCGAATAATTTACATAATATTATTGTAATGTCAGTTTCTATCTTTTGAAATAAGTATTAAATTATTTCTTCTTTCTATAAAATAACAGGGTGGTTGTAAAAGACGATTTACATTAAATGCTAAAATAATTTCTAAAGGTAAACTAATTTAGGTTTAGTTTATAGTCGGCGAAGTTTTTTTTTTTATAATTCAAGGTAAGGCAAAACGTTTTTTGAATCAATAAGGTAGACGCTAAAGTTTGTTTCCTTATATTCAACGATTCGAGGAGGTTTAGAATCAATCAACTGGACGCTAAAGGTTATGTTTCTTTATATTGAACTGTTCGAAGAGATTTTTAATCAATGAGTTGGACCTCAAAATCTAAGGAATTTTTGTTTATATATTCAATGGATCGGGCTTTTTTTGACTCAATCAGTTGGTTGCTAAAATCTATGTTTTCTCAAATTCAGTGGATCTAGGATATTTTGATTAACTCAGTAGCTAAAATCTGCTTTTTTAAATTCAATGGTTAGAGAAGAATTCGAATCAATGAATTTGACTCTAAAACTATGTTTCTTTCTAGTCGATGGATCGAGGAGATTTTGAATCAATCAGTTTGAAGCTAAAATCTGTGTTTCTTCAAATTTAGTGGATCGAGGATATGTTGATTCCCTCTGTCGCTAAAATCTATGTTTCTTTAAATTCAGTGGATCAAGGGGAATTTGAATAAAACAATAGAACGCTAAAATCTATGTTTCTTTTTACTGAATGAATCGAGAAGATTTTGAATCAATGACTTGAACTCTAAAATCTATGTTTCTTTATATTTAATGGGATGAAGAGAATTTTAATCGATTGAGAGTATAGAAATGTAAAAGAAAATTTTAAATAACGACCGGAAGATTGTGGGTGGGTTTGATTATCGCTTCACACGAAGAAAAAATATAAATAAATAAAAATAAAAAATAAACCTCTTGCAGGTATCGGTGAAACAGATGCTGAAAAACAACACGCAGATTTTAGGTTCATTCAATATTTCGCTAAGAAATAATTTAAACCATTTGCAACACATGGCATTTTATTGGAAATGAAGTTGTTTTATATTAGAATTTAAAGTAAATATAACAAATAAATTGAATAGGCTTTAGTATAACTGTTGCAGTGTAATTATACTGTTAAAGAGGTACAAGTTTACTAGTTTTAAGTAGAATACTTATTGAATCTATTCTATGTTAAATTTGTGTGCTGCTACAGTTTATGTGCCGTTATGCACTTTTATGTAATTACGACATTGGACATATGTTAAGTAGGAATGTGTATATTTAGTTAGATTTGTACAGGAATAGTGATTATACAATTTGATTCAAAATGTTAAAGTAACAGGTTTGTAAAATATTTGTCACAGTAATATATTGTTTTGGCTAGACATAGTGGTACTAGTATGGTGTTTATACAAATTGTTCTTAAAAGAAAGAATGTGTTAAAGAAAACCTGTAAAATAGAGGTTTGAGTAATATAGTATAATACGTTCTAATATTGATAAAGAAATGTGAAATATAGGTTAATGCAAAGTGCATAATATGAAAGTAAAGTGGTTTATACTTAAAATAGAGTGTAAATATGTGAAATAATAGTTATGGGTACGGTTTTAATTGCGAACGGACAAGAGGTTTTGACTCGATTAGGGCCTGTTCACATAGGAGTCCGTTGAGTAGCGTTAAGGGAAAGATGACGTTGAGACGAAAATAAACCAATCATAGGCGTTAGAAATTTCCTTACAAATCATTTGGAGGCCTATGATTAGTTTATTTTCGTCTCAACGTCATCTTTTCCTTAAGGCAACGCAACGGACTCCTATGTGAACAGGCCCTTAAACTATTAGTCTCAGGCGGAGTGTACTTGGCTTTATGCAATGGCTGGTAGCACTGTTTTGAAAATAAAATTTGCTGTGTGGACTCTTGAGTCCAGGTCAGCGTATTTCTATTTGAATTTTAAACCATTTGCAAGTATTGAAGTGTAAAACAAATGCTGAATAACACCTAGTAGATTATGACGAGTTCGTTCATCCTTTCGCTAGAAAAAGCATCAAACAAATCTTCCGTTTTCAGCTTAGTAACAATTTTTTTCTGTGTACCACATGGTTTATATACAAATAAATAAAAAGTATTTTAAAACGCATCTATTGAATACAAATTCCTAAGAAGAATAATGATATTCAAATAAAATGCGTTTAAAAAGCTATTTAAAGCATATTCTTCTTTAAACCGACCGGTTTGCCAAAAGAGGATATTTCTTCACGTGAAATAAAATATCGTCGATGTAGTTTCCCGTGACTTTTCACGAATACTCTTAAATAAGTTTAGGATCATCGGATCAATGTTTTATTATTATTTGATCCCTGAAAAGCTATGTATTTTATATTGGGGATTGGCCAGCCAGTTTTTTTCAAATCCTTTTCTATCAATAGCACTATAATACAGTGTAAGAGAATTTAAGATATTTGGAAATAAATTGAATTTGAAAAAATGAGGAGGATTTAGTTTGTATGTGAAATGTGTTTAAAGGATAAAAATCATATATATATATATATATATATATATATATATATATATATATATATATGTGTGTGTGTGTGTATATGTATATGTATATGTATATATATATATATATATATATATATATATATATATATATATATATATATATATGTATATGTATATATATGTGTATATATATATATATATGTATATATATATATATATATATATATATATGTATATATATATATATATATATATATATATATGTATATATATATATATATATATATATATATATATATATATATATATACATATATATATTTATATGCAAGTATAATATTTTAAAATGTGAAATGGGTTTAAAGGCTGAAAAGCAAATATTGAATTTTATGAATATAAAATAACTATGTTTATATATTCAGCTGTAGAAATCTAAAGTTTAGATAGGTTATAACTGGAACAAATTGCATATTTTCGAAGCAAAAATAACCAAGACAATATTAAAGTGTAATCCAATCTTTCGTTATTTAAGCTTTATCTTTGTTCTCACTGTTTTACTGTTATATCCGAAATTGCTAGTTTTACTCATTCGTATAGTTGTGTGCATACACAGCTTGAAAATCGATCAAGAAACAGATTCCATTTTAGCCGTTCACAAAAGATTAAAGCAGAATGCAGAGTTGCACTATCTTTAGTAACAATGTAATAGATTTTGAATAACGATATAACTGCTTGTTTGAAATCAGCCGCAGTGATTTCGCTAGATTAGAGGTTCAAAATCTGTGTTTTCTAAGGGGTTTCTACGGTTTTATTCAATTTAAAATAAATTTTAGCGTGTGTCAGCGAACAAATTTGTCAATATTAATTTACCATTAAACTGGAGAGTAGTGATGTTTTTCAAAGGAAAAAGTCTCGTGCAAGGCGCAAACTCAGTTCGTTTGAAATCTCTCGTCTATATTGGGTAATGTAAAATACTCCAGTCGTGTTTTCTTTTAAACTTTTTATTCCCACACAACACACAAACAAACAATATTACATTATTATATATTATCACTCTCTTGATTACATCAAAATAGCACGAATGCGCTCTCTTCACACCTCACACCTCTCGAGTTGGCTTTTCGAGCTCCACTCCCCGGTATTTGTTGCCACACGATAAAATAGAAATAGTGTCCGGATATTGGAGAAGAGTGTTCATACCGTCTAGATGCCAATTCTAAAATGTAGCAGGAGACGTAACAGTAGTAAATGAAAATCGCGGTTAGTTATTTCTTACAGTAAACAAGTTCTAAACGTCAGTTTGGCTTTCGCCAGTCTGTGCTGCTTTTTTTTTTTGAGTTGCTACTGTAGTTTTCCCAACGGGATTAAGCATTTTTTTAGTAAGAGTATTTCTATTTTTATTGTTATATATTTTTGAATCCACATGGTAGGTGCATTATTTTTCTTGAGTTTCTGATCTGATAGGTCACTGCAGTTACACATCTTTAAGACGACAATGGACCTTCACATTGACAAAAATATGTCCCCAAAACGATTTTTTTTCTTTAAGAAAATGATTTTGCAACTCATCAGCTTCAAATTAAAAAAAAGTATGTTGATCCGATCATTATTAACCGAGTTATAAGTATTTTTTTTCAAACATAAAGAATGGAAATGTTAGTCAAATTAAAACTTTAAATGCCATTTTCTCAAAACAAGTTTTCATGTCGTTACGGTAAGTTCAAAATGTTCCCTGCGTCATAATTTTTCTTGAATTTTCATAAAATTTAATAAAATGATTATTTATGTATGTTAGAATAAAACTTAGTAATCAATTCATTATGCAATTTTAAAACAACTTAAAATTTGTACAATAAAAATTTTGTTGTTAAAATTTTGCATAAAATGACCTACTTTTATCGATTTCTTATCTAGTTTTTATAAATATGACTGTAAATCAAGTATTGCTACTAACTTTTATTAAAACTACATAAAGCTAGCTTAAGAGAGAAAATTAGATATCTGAGACAAAAATTAATGCGCATGGAGCATTTTTAAATAGAGTAATTAACAAACTGATTTTAATTAATATCTTAATTAATTACATTCTGATTCTTTGTTATTTAGAATTTCCATCTCTAAACAACACTGTATAATTATACAAAATTCCGTAGCAATTGGTTAATAAATGAAAAAAAAGTTTTTTCATGGTCCATTGTCGCCTCACTGAGGAAGGAATGTTTCTTGATGTTTTCCAGTTCTTGCAAATTTCGTTTTTGTTAAATCATGGATTTAGCTGGAATTAAATTATGAAAAATGTGCATTGTAGCGTTATACCTTTGTCTTAAAAGGTCTTTTTAATGGTAATATACAGGGTGGGAAGGGGAGGTGTCGCTAGATTCATGACACCATTGTAGGCAGCTCGCGGTACGAAAAAGTTTGGGAAACACTTTGCTAGTTAAAATCATAATACTCTTAGATGTTTAAAGATGGTAAAGTTTTAGATTTTTTGGGGTTTAATTGGGAATGTTATTCAGAGAGGTTGAAGAATATCACAAGAGAGTGTAGAATACATGGTTCAACAGCAACGAGAGCAGAAATTGCCTTATGATGGTCCCAGAATGCGATTTCTGACCTCAAACAATTCTGAATCCATAACATGTCTATTTTTGTGGGACTATAGTCGAGAATTGAACAACAGTCCTAGAGGATACAAATCGCACCCCGAAAAGAAAAGTGACACAACAAAAAATGCAGCATTTGAGAAAAATCAACTTAAAGAATACTGTAAAGCTTGAAGTAGCATTACACTAAAACTGATACAACCGTGCTCAGGTGGACAAATTGCTAGATAGAGATGTGTCGCTTTTCGTGCACGATGGGGCACTTCGTACATATTTTTCAATGACATTACCTCAAACTGGCTATTTTTACCATGTTTTTATTAACTCTCTTTCTTGTTCGTTTGTGTGTGTTAGTCCAGTACAAATCTTGCAATCAATTTTTAACTAACTTCCCGACTACCTAGACATTTGAAACTTTTAGAATAGCTCAGAACACGATGACAATGCATTATTTTAATACTTTTAGCCATCTTTAATCAGATTTAAATTTCTTTTCAGTTAAGGGGAGTGATCGCTTTTACGTACCTTTAAAAGTAATAATTTTAGACCAATGTTCGATTGTATGTACTACTCATGATTTTTGCTTGATTTACCTGCAATTTTTTGAGTAACTGCCTATAATACTGTCTATTATATATATACAATATTTGAAGTTAATTGAAAAAAATTATTTTTTATACATAAAAAATTAATAATTTTTTTATATCGAGCATTTTGCAGTCAACTACTGTGCGCATTCTGTCAAAATAAATTCTTAAGATACAGTAATAATTGTTTACTATATATGATTACAATACTTCAGGCAACAAAATCCACCAAAATTATTTAACCTTAACATATTTTAATTTTTTTTAAGAATGTTTTTTATAAGCTTTTACTCAGTCAATTTTGAAATTTCTAATTAAAAATAGCACGTACTAAAATGTTTTAATATATTTTATAATAATGTTGGTGGATATTGTTGCCTGAAGTATTTTAATCACATATAGTAAGCAATTATTGCTGTACCTTAATAATTTATTTTGACAGAATGCGCACAACAGTTGACTGCAAAATGCTCGATTTTTAAAAAAATATTCACTTTTTATGCATAAAAAACAATTTTTTTTTAAATTACCTTGAAATATTGTATATATATATATACAATTTACAATATATATATATATATATATATATATATATATATATATATATATATATATATATATATATATATATATATATATATAAATAAATTTTTTTAAAAGTATTTATCTAATATATAAAAATGAATTTTTGTATCTCTGTAATTGTATAAAAATCCACAGTTTAGGAGCAACGATCGTGAAATTTTACATACAGGCGTCTTTAAAAACAGCCGAGGGTCTGAAGAACTTCAAAAATCGAAATTAATTACCGTTTTTTTTAATTAATAAAAAACCAACAATTTGTAAGCTGTTACACTTTGTGGAATCACTCCTCTGAATATGGCGTCCACGTTAGGGTTAGCTGACAAACAGAGAGCGAAAATATAAAAATAAATAAAATCAAAAAGTTTCAAGTTATATATTAAACCAGAATAATAAATGAAAATAATAATCTTTCAAGTCAGATTTTATACTCTAAAATAAATCGGATCCAACGGCATATTGACACTCTCACACGCGATGGAAAATTCGAATCAACCACGCTAAGTGTCACGATCTTTTTTAATCGCTACTGCAATCCCCCTAGCTAATGTCTTTGTGTCTATTGAAGAGTTAAAGACTAAGCTTCTATCCTGCTAACTTATTTCTCACTTAAAACTCCTCTTACTCCATAAATGTATGTATATTCACCAACCCATAGCAACTTTCCAAAAAACTGATTGCGTATATTTTTTACTTTACTCAACAATGTTGTGTATAATCATGGCGTATTCGTTAAAATGGTTAGTTTGGTACTCCGTAATACTCGGGTTCGAGTCGGGATCGCGCAAATTTTGCCAAACCTGTATTTTCAGCTTTTTTATGAAGGCTTTTTTATTTCAGCTTTTATTTTATTATTTTTTTAATTATTATCTTTATTTTTTAAATTATTATTATTATTTTATTTTATTATTTTTTAAAATTATTTTTATTTTATTTTTTTTCAGCTTTTTTATGATGAAAGACCGAATATAGCTGAAATCTGAGGAGTTTATTATACATTTATATATTTTTAATTGGTTTTCTTATTATGAATGTGTTTAACATTTCGTATGCTTTTTTTTTCTATGTTATTTATACTGTGTTTAGTTTTTTAATGGATTTTGGTAGGTTTATTATAAATTTATATATTTTATGTTTTACTTTCCAGAATCTTTTGCTCCAATGATAAAGGCTAAATCCTTTCTATGTTATTTATACTGTGTTTAGTTTTAAAATTGATTTTGGGTAACAAACATTCATCAATAATTTATTTCTGGGCATTGTATTGCTAACAATTAGGATAACCAAGAATTTTTGAAGGATGCGATTCTGGATTCACAAATGAGCAATAGATGGCGCCACTATTTTAAACTTTTAGTATTCCATAAACCAACGCCTTCTAAATGTTCGTTTAGGAGGTGTTCCTAAACGAACGGTACATTCAAATTAAATACAATGTCAGTGTATGCAATTAATGCCAATATATATATATATATATATATATATATATATATATATATATATATATATATATATATATATATATAATAATAAATACGACGATCAATGTATACGATTGATGTAAAAAAAAACAAAAAATATATTAAGAAAAAAAATCGTAAGGGATATTTTTATAGACAAAATAATGTAGAAGAAAATATTCAAATTAAATCTCATAGGACATACTAAAGAATATAGTACAGTTAATGTAGTACAGTTTGAGGAACATATCTTTTACATTATTTTAATATTTTTTTTGAATAATGTCCAATCGTCTGCCGCATTATCAAGAAAAAAGTCTCCGAACTATTATCTTTTATTGACAATCCAGAGAAACGCAAAATATTTTTCGATAACTTTTTTTACATCGTACAGTCTGCTGACAGATTTATCTAACAAAGGCTTTAAGGCAATCGGCACTGTGCGAGATTCCAGAAGGGGACAATGTTCTCTTAAAACAGCAAAAGAAATATCGAAATTTCAACGTGGAGAGTTTGATTACCGATGCGATGGAGAAGTTTATATGTGCCATTGGAACGATAGTTTTGTTGTAACTATTACATCAAATTTTATCACTCACGAACCATTAGGAAGAGCAAAAAGATATGTCCGAGCTAAAATAAAAGTTGATTTTCCTTAACCTTACATTATAAAATTATATAATAAAGGAATGAGTGGAGTACACCTGTTGGACCGACTTCCTGGAAGTTATCGACCAAAGTTACGCAGCAAAATATGGTACTTTATTCCTTGATCATAGTGTGGCATGTAAAAGGTTAAATTCTAAAAATTAATCTTTAAAAATTCACCAAAAATTATAAAATGGAGGTAAAGATTCGAAAAAGATTTCATATTAAAGGAATTTTTATGATCTTTTTCGTGATATAAATTTTATAACCCTCAAATTATTATTATTTTAAATGCAAACTTTAAAAAAGTTACTAAAACAACTCAAAAATTTAATTTTAAAAAAATCTAAGAATTTTCAAAAATCTTTCTTAGTGCACTCCTACACTATAAGAAGAATCGCCATGCAAAATTTCAGCCCTTTTATTTCCCGCGGTTTGGTCTGTACGTTGTATGTCTGTCAGTCAATTAGTCAGTCAGTCAGTTAGTTACGGAACTGTTATATATATATATATATATTATTATTACTATCTTTATATCGTAACGTTAACTTCATGCGCACGCATTATTTTCCTATGCTTTTTTATTATTATCTTTATAATAGCGTAATTTTCATATGATTTTAAACAACAATAATTTTTAACTGGCATTCAATTCGCTGTTAAAACTTTATATTTACACCCTATTTAAAAGAAGTAGGGTGTAAATTTTTCAAAGAGGCTGTTTCAACACCCAACTTCAAAGAAGTAGGGTGTAAATTGTAGGGTAGAAAGTTGGTAAAATCAAACCTTTGCGCAATGTATTTAATTTCTCGATTAAAAGTAGTTTTTTTTCTAAAAATTAATTTATTTCGCTTGAAAAGCTAAATATTTTATGCACGCGGTTTATATTATTATTACTATTTTTATATCATAAAGTTAACTTCATACGCGAGCATTATTTTCATATGCTTTTTTTATTATTATCTTTAATAACAACTATCGTTTTTATTCATATTATGTTGGTTTTTTATTAATTAAAAATTAAGGGTAATTAATTTCGATTCCGGAAGTTCTTATTATCTTTATTTTCATATGCTTTTTCGTTTACGAATTATTCAAATGTTGGTTAAAAAACTTATGTAATTTATACATTTGAGTGAGTTTAATTATTGTAATTAATAAATTTAAATTTCTACAGAGGATGTTTCAGGTTTTAGTGGTACTATCATGAAAGGCTGAATCTACCAAAATTCTGAGGAGTTTATTATGGAGAGAAAAGGAATTTAATATGTAGAGGATGTTTATAGGAGTTTAATGTGGAGAGGAGTTGAATTGTTTGCAGCCCTCAATCAAACACTTCATTTTTTAAGAGGCAACGCTAGAGTCATATCATGGTTCTATTGGAAATTTCAGCTAAACCTGTAATTTCAGCTTCTTTTTTTGCCCAAATGATAAAAGGCTAAATCTAGCTGAATTCTGAGGAGTTTATTATAATTTTATATATATTTTTATTGGGTTTTCATTTTATTCATGTGTATAAGATTTCACATGTTTTTTTCTATGCTATTTATAACGTGTTTAGTTTTAAATTAATTTTGGTTAGCAAACATTAGACAATTTGACATTTTTACTATTCAGATTTTAGTGCTTCAATGATGAAAGGCTGAAATTCCTGAATTCTGAGATGTGTATAACATTTCACATATACTCTTTCTATGTTATTTATACTGTGTTGATTTTGGTTAACAAATATTGTTAAAATCCCGGGCAATGCCGGGTACTTCAGCTAGTTAATACATATAATTGTCAAGTATATATGATTCAACAGAAAATTTAAAAACATGGTGTATAAAAAGTTCTTTTTATCTTGTAATTATTTGATCATTTTTTTCTGTGAGAAAAAACAAAGTATTTTCCTGTTTACATTTTAAAGGCAATTAAAATCTCGGCATACTTTACATCACACGAAAACATTGTTAAATAGATTACTTCTGTGTTTGTTTTTTTAAAATACTTATCTTCTAAACATTTAGAATAGCTCAGAACTTTTAGAATAGCTCAGAACACGATGACAATGCATTATTTTAATACTATTAGCCATCTTTAAGCAGTATTGACTGCACTTTCCATTAATTTTGTTTTGTAGACTGGTGCAGCCATCTATCGGCCGTGACGGGAACGAAAATTTAAACGCAAGTTAACTTCCAATTAACTTCATTTTCTTTCAAGTTGATGGGATAATTCATCAAAAAATTTTAAAAAAGTATTTATTGATACTTAGAATTGACAAGTTTATATGATTCAACAGAAAATTTAAAAACATTATATATAAAAATTTCTTTTTACCTTGTAATTATTGTAATTGTGTCACTTTTCTTACCCGCGGTTGCGATTTGTATAACATTTGTAAGAAAAATGACAAAACTGGGAGATGGGACGATGTTTCGTTCCGTCTCCAACGTGTGGAAAAATCACAAAAAAAATCACGAACAAATTCTCTGCTTCGTGAGAAAATCACAAAATGTTTACTTTTAATAAATGTGAACTAGCTGAATTCAAACTTTGAAATTTTGATTTCAGTATAGGTACCCGACACAAGCAATATGGCAAGTAAGGAGCGTTTCCTTTCTCGAAATGGGAAAATGTGAAGGGCTGAATTGTCAACACAGTACAGTAAAATCTTAGTAGTAAAAATGCAGTAAGGAAACACGATTCAAAGCATTGGCCGAAGAAAATCAAAACAGAAAAATTTTAAAGAGGGGGAAAAATCAACTTGTTTTTGAGTTGTCGTTCACTTTCACCAAGATTCATTTTGATAGTAAAATGAATAATCATGGAAACGTATTATAATAAAGGTTTCTTGAAATAATCTACATTTTTGGTCTTGTTTGCTTAAACTGGTACTAATTATAGTCATTTTTTCTTAATTTCTGTTTTATTTCGACGCTAAATAATACAAACCGGAATATTCAGAAATGCATTTTAAAACAAAATGTTATCGAAAATGAAAAGTTTTCAACAGATAAATGGATATAATAAATTCTAGTTAAAAAAAAGTAATGAAATTTATTGTATTTTCTGTACATTTTCTCAAAGATGATTTAAGTAAAATGCTTATAAATCGGATTAGATTTTTTCTAAAGCCTTTTCTCAAATATTCCCTGTTTAATGTGGGATTCTACAGACGGTAATTTTTTTTCTCCGTCTACTTAAACTTCACGCTGTCTACGCAATAATATTTTACGAAATAATACGTGCTGGCATCTTATGCGATATTTTTCAAAACTTGTATTGACAAGATTATGTTTCAAAAGCTTAACGTAAAAATACTGCACTATGGTTAATAAATACATAAAAGTTTATAGTAAGTCACATTCATTTTCCTGCAGATGCATTAAAATAGCAAAGTTCGCACACGCGGAAACATATTATCCTGAAGTTGTTTCTAAATCTCTATTTAATGCTCGCTTGTGCGCTTTTGCGGCGTCTAATCTAGCAGCCTTTCTTTAAATTACCTCCATTTCTTTCTGTTGTAGCATTTTCTCGATGATAAATGATATTTTTCCGGTATGCTATGAGAGAGGTTTTATTAATCTATAACATAGAAGCAATTTTAAGGGAAAATAACGTGTTTGTAATTAATCAAAATTAAAGATAATATTTATTGTGAGACTGAACCTTTACACAGGACAATTTATATTAATGGAAAATTCTAATCTGAAACTTTCCAAAAAGAAATTAAAAACACTCTTTTAATTGAATCAGTCATTTTGAAAAGGAGTCATCTCCATTTTTACCATGTTTTTATTAACTCCTTTTCTTGTTTTTGTGTGTGTTTATGCAGTACAAATCTTGCAATCGATTTTTAACTAACTTCCTGACTAGCTAGACATTTGAAACTTTTAGAATAGGTTAGAACACGATGGCAATGCATTATTTTAATACTATTAGCCATCTTTAAGCAGTATTGAAATAATTTTCAGTTAATTTTGTTTCGTAGACTGGTGCAGCCATCTATCGGCCGGGAAGAGAACGAAAAGTTAAACGGAAGTTAACCTCCAATTAACTTCATTTTCTTTCAAATTGATTGGATAATTCATCAAAAAAAATTTTTTTAAGTATTTATTAATACATAGAATTGTCAAGATTATATCATTCAACAGAAAATTTAAAAACATGGTATATACAAAGTTCTTTTTATCTTGCAATTATTTATAATTTTTAATGAGCAGCAAAAAACTATAACTCGCCTTCATGCATTATTAGTTAGACTAATTTTAGTATTTATTATGTTTATAAAGCATCAAACCTGATGCAAAAATATAATTTGTTAATATTCTTTTAAACTTTGGGTGGTAGGGGTAAACCAACAGAAAAGTTGGAGAAAAGTGGTGATAAGTTTTTGAAAAGTGGATATGACTCCTTTTCAAATTGACCGATTGAATTTAGGTAGCACAGTTTTCACTTTTTGAACTTTGTTGATGATATTAATTCATCACCGGCTGGTATTATTTATGTACTGAATAATTCACACTCGTACGTTGGGCAATAAATTTTAATGAGAGTGGAATATATAGTTTTTTTAAATCAACATTTAGTGAGTTCTATTTACATCCAGTTTAAAGTTATCTGCCTACCTTCGGAAAGTTTTTTTTTTGTCAAAAATATACAGTACTGATTTTTACATATATTTTTAGTACATATATTTATTATTAGTACATCTATTTTTAGTTCCAATTGGATATAAAATCATGAAAACAAATATAATTTTGATAAAAGTGTCATAACATTTTAAAAGAGGGAATTTTTTTATAAATTTTGAGTATAATGGAGTGCTTACGCCAGAGACTCTACACTCCATTCAACTCAATATATATGGATTCCCTTTGTAACATATACTACTGTGACACTGCCTGCGTTCCGAAATGAAAGTTTGACAGTATTTCAAAAAATCACTGAAATCAACCAAAAAAGTGAAAAAAAACTGATTTTTTTTAAAAATTATCTTTTGATAAGTACAAGTAACAGTAAAATGATTAAGGAGTCATACGACTGTTAGAAGTCGAAAAATTATAAAAATTGTGTCACTTTCGACATTCTATATGTGGAAAAGTATGAGATTTAAAATCATCATTTTTTTGTGTTAATAGTACAATGTTTGATTTATGAATATACACCTGTTTCTTGTTTGATAGTTAAAATTAATTTGTGCTAGATAGTCATAAATAATCAGCAGTTTGCTTTGGATAACAGTGATATCAAAGATAACGTACATAAATACTCCAAAAAATTGAGTTTAAGACAAAATATCTGCTTTTAACAAATACTGCAGAAACTCAAGTTTAATTTGAACCTAAATTTGTATATATTTAAGGTATATTTCTATTTTTACTGTGAAACTGAATATAGTGCATTTTTTCTTAAAAAATTAAATTTTTTCTATGCATGAAAAATGCATTCTCTAGAGATCTGTAAACAAATATAGGTTCAGTCTCAAGCAAATGATAATATGAACTATTTGGAAAAAGTTCATGCAAAAACATAAATTACTTCTACAGATTTCTTTTTTCAATGCGGAGGCACTTGTCGCGAAGACATTAGCCTATAACTCACCCCAGTTTTGCTGGCCACTTTATTATTGGGCTCAATATAGGCGGACTAGCATTGCCCCTTATGAAGGGAAGACACAAACGGAGGAATTTTAGTGGCGCTTCGCCAGGATTCGATCCGAGCACCCTCAGCACCGAAAACCAGCGCCCTGTACCACAAGGCCGCCACGGCCCGTAGTTCTAGCGATAACAAGTTCTTTATGCGAAAAAAAAACATTTTGAGATCCCTTTGAAGTATTGCTTTGAAGTATTTACAGTAAACATCTGACACGTTTTTTTCATAACTTTCGTAATTATGAGATTTTTATTAAGCTGATTGTCTTAAATTACTCAGAAAAGGTTAGTCATTCATGTGCATTTTTTTTCAAAAAATTGATGTTTTTGATGGTTTAACAGTCGTATGACCCCTTAAATTAGTAGATAATAGCTTAGCTTCTAGATAAAACCATAGTTAGTCATATTTAAAACATTATTATAAAATTTTATTTAAATATATTGAAACTTTTTTTTAATAATCATTAGCTTTCTCGTTTACAAAAGTCCCTAAAACATGAGTTTGCCAGAAAATGCACTGAAATATGGTACTTCCTGTCTTTTCATACAGCTTTCGGTTTATTAAATTGTCCATAAGTTCTCATCGAATGATCGTACGAATGAAAGTAAAGCAGTTTTAGAATCCTTAAGAACGGGCCTTTGAAATAGAGCAATAAAAAAAGTTATCGAAATTTTGCATCAAAACAGCTATTTTAACGTAGGCAGATACCTTCAACTAGGGGTCTTTAACCTTTCACGTTCGCGGGCCACACCAATAAATTCGCAAAGTTCCGCGGGCCACACATCTGTGGAATATGGAGTATGAGCAGATGAATAAATGTATTATTTGCAAACGAGATTTAGCCTTTGAGATGATTGCTTGAATTTTATTTATTTTTTTTATTGCATGATGAAGGATGAATTCCTTCAAAATATGTCACTGGAGTTCTTTGTGTCTAGTGTGTTTAAAAATGTTTTTTGTACCTTTATATCTATTTTTAATTAAAATTGTTTTTATTTAATGTTTTATACAAGAAACAAAAAAATGGGAGTTGAATCAATGTATTTCGTACTTTATATTGCATAAAACAGAATGAATGCTGGAAGACTAGACGCACGTGAGGTTCTGGAACGACAGAGCCTTAGCATTCTGCTTTTTTGTGTTTATTTCGCCTTAAAAGATTCTGAATACATTTCACGTTCGCAGGCCACACCAATAAATTCGCAGTTCCGCGGGTCACACATTTGTAAAATTTGTAGTATAAGCAGATGAATAATTGTATTATTTGCAAACGTGCTTCAGCCTTTGAGATGATTGCTTAATTTTTTAAAACAAATTTTTATTGCATGATGAAGGATGAATTCCTTCAATACATGTCACTGAAGTTTTGCGTGTATGGTGTGTTTAAAAATGTATTTTGTACCTTTATAACTATTTTTAATTAAAAAATGATTTGCGTATTATTTTCTACAAGCAACAAAAAAATGAGAGTTGAATCAATGTATTTTGTACTTTATATTGCATAAAACAGAATGAATGCAGGAAGACGAGACGCACGTGATGTTCTGGAAAGACAGAGCCTTGGCATTCTGCTTTTTTGTGTTTACTTCGCCTTAAGATTCTAAATGCAGTACCCAGTTTATTATTTTGATAAGCCAATGTGCCGTGGGCTTCTTTTCATCAATGAATTCTTGATCTTTTTTTGTGTGAGAGAATTTGCCCTTCTAAGATATTTTTTTTTCAAATTTATGTTATATCAGACATTCATTTTGCACGATCGAAATGATTACGGGTTGAAGAGCCCTACCTTAAAGCGTAATCTTTAATTGTAACCGAGAAACATGCATTAAGGGGGTCCAGGACACAATATTATTCGAATTTTCAGCTTTTTTTATTAGTGAATTAAGATTTTTTTTTTGTTCTTTTGCGCTTAAAATGACTTTCAAATCATGTTTCTATCTTAATTAGAACAGGATAAATTATTATTTTTTGTGCAACATTCTAATAGTTGCCAATCGTTGTTTAAACCTGTCAGTGTGTTTTTCTACTTGACGGGTTTTTTCCCCCATTTCTCGTCTTTAAATTATTATAAGTCCAGAACCGTGAAAGATAAATGGTTAAAACTTGGAACATTTCTTTTTCAGCTATTTTCCTTTTATTTTGATTCAGCAAATTTGAAAAAAATATTTACTTTTGCAAAATATGATTTTTTAAAAATAAGTTCGATAATTTTTTTTGTAATTTTTAATCTAAATATTTTTAATTTCTTTAAAATTAATAATTCAAAAAATTCTGAATCAAAATTAAAGCTTAAATATTTCTGTTTAATTAAATGAAAAAATGTTGAAATTTGACAAATAATATTTTGAGTTATAAAGATTTTAAATTGCAACACTTTTATTAAAAATTTTCAATTTTAAAACTTTTACAAAATTTTTGAGAAATTTTATGATGTGATTTTGTTTACAAACTATATGGTTGACCATCACAAAAAAATTCAAAATTTTATCTCAATAAATAAATTTTTTTTAAATGTTTCCCGGACACCCTTAAAACTATATACTATATCTAATTTAGCGATTTCTTTAATAAAGTTTATGCATTTAGTAGGCATATAATTGCATAAATTTGAAGATAAGTTACCCCATCAATGTTTTATTATACCTGAAAGAAGGCAAAACATTTTCTATGGATTTCTCAAAGAGGTCCTAGTTTTTCGATCTACCTATAAACATTTCTTCCAGCGACAAAAGCCTCGCGAAGCAAAATGTGACCGCAGCTTTTCAAAACCAACCAACCGGCGTCAAAATGCATTTTAATAAGCCTTCCCGCCGCGGGGTCTCGTCGTGTCTGAGGAATTTTTAAATATTTCAAAACTGCGATTCTAATCCACGCTTTTAAAAGTACATCCGTATTCTCCATTTCGCAGCGGAAAGCCGTTTCACGAAGCTAAAGTGGCTACAGAAAGTTTTTTTGGGGGAAGTTCCAAACTTGCGACACTGTTTCGTGGAGCTTTACCTAAATACGTTTGGTTGGAAAAGAACAATCTATCAGTATTTTCATGAGAGAGAAATAAAATGTTTTGTCCGTAAATATAGCCGAAATGTCATGTCCGTAAATATAGCATTCAAATTATACGCCAAATAGACCATTTAGTTTATATTTCCTCTATCATTCTACACGAAATTCAACTATTTATCATAACTGTGGATTTTTTCGGAAAGTTCTTTTTAACGTAGGATTACGTTCCTCCATAATGGTTCTCCGGAAAGCAACATTTCAGATGTCCGTCGCGGCGAGTTATAATTTTGGCAGCGACTCAAACCCAGTCTGTATAGCTTGGGCAAGCAGTAAACAGTTAAACAGAAAAGTGTCAAAATGCGTCAAAATTTTGACATATATATATATATATATATATATATATATATATATATATATATATATATATATATATATATATATATATATATATATATATATATATATATATATATATATATATATATACCCAACAAACACAAGACTGACGGCAACTTGACGGGCCGGTTCTGGAGGCGCCGGTAGAACGATAGGCTCGGGGAAAATGATCCGTACCGTTGCCGGGTGATTTACGAATCTCCGACGGGGGATCCCGTAGTGTGTACCCTTTTGAGGGCCTGGTGATGGTTGGATGGGAATCGACCCAAAACCGCTTTTCCTCTAACGACCCGGAATCGGTCGTCCGATTCGTAACCACAAGTAACAGAAATCTGCATCCGAATTATGGATTTGAAAGGGAAGGCGAAGATTAAATTAAACAGACTTTTCATAAATATTTATTTCACCTTTGTGAAACTTCTTTTGCACGAAAAATTCACATAATTTTCCTTGTATGAAAAGATTGTATTATATCACAAGTATACGGCTGACATAATATAATCTTCCGGTTATACTATGTGATATATGCATAATATATATCATCTATATATTTAATTTGCTAAGCCGACTTTTTGTGCAGTCCTTGAGAGAAAACTACTGCATCAATTTACTTCATTTTGGTCTTAAACGAAAGATTGTAATCTGTAGATTTGTTAAATTTGGTTTTTGTGACAGCTATTTCTATTAATTTGCGATAATTTACAATTTACAATTGATTTTTACGCATGCTCAGTGGCATGTTTAAATCTGTCTTTAGAAACTCACTGTTTCCGCGCAATCTCAGTGACATGTTTTAATGATAAACACGTTTATTCCGAGAAGTCTCTCTAGATCTATCTCTGCCTTATTTATTTTATGATAATTATATTTGTGAAATACAACAGTAAACCTCATAGAAATTGTTTATTTCATGCTGTTTAATTATCGATAATTTACAATTTAAAAAAATTGCTTTGTGCACATGCTCAGTGCCATTTTTAAATCTGTCTTTAGATACTCACTAAGCACGAAGCCGCTTAATCACAATTTGTTTCTGCGCATTATTATGATTTTCAACATTTGACAATGAGTGTTGAATATAATTTGTGTATTAGTACATTCATTTACTATCTAGCCGTCATGTTTTGACAGACATCAACTATTGTTAGATTATATTAATTTATTTTTGGCTTTTATATAGAAATGAAATAAACATCCACTTACA
Organism: Dolomedes plantarius; assembly: GCA_907164885.2. Lineage (NCBI taxonomy): Eukaryota > Metazoa > Arthropoda > Arachnida > Araneae > Dolomedidae > Dolomedes > Dolomedes plantarius. The sequence goes on from OU015490.1 coordinate 146,809,441, forward strand.
AATGAATAATTTTTTCGATCAAGAGTTTATGCACAAGAGAGCAAAGAGTAGTACCTGCCTAAATTTGTTTTTCATTTTGATTAAGACGGACTTTTCGGCAGACTCTCTTGGATGCCAAAGCGAGTATTTATCTGGCGCTTCATTTCGAACTTAGGTTCTCTGCGATTTACCTGGCAACCCTACCAGCTGTTTCATTGTGCCAATATCAATTTCGTTAGGCGGTACATTTCGTTTTTTTGGTAGACCGCTGGGTTACACTTATTTGGACTTCAAATTTTTCGGTGATGGTGTTGATTATTATTTCATGATTTAAATATTTCGTGACGCAGGAATTGGAGCCATTTTTTTTATAGAAACATGACCATTTTAGCTTATTTTTGGCACTTTTTTTTTCGGGGGGGGGTAAGTATATTGATTTTGTAATGAATAACATGACCGTTTTTATTTATCAGAAGATAGATATATTTATAGCATAAAGTAAAATACTTCGAGTGACAGTTCTCTTTTAAATGAAATTGCGTCCGAATGCATTTCAATAAATGTTTAACAGATTAAACACTAAAAACATATCATACATTTTTAAACCTCTATACAGTCATAATATTGTTATTAAAATATTGAGGTACATTGAATTTTATTCGTCATTTTTACAGTATTTATTCGCATGCTTTATACCTAGTGATGTATAGAAAAATAAAGAATGAATCGAGGAAATGAAATAAAAATAATTGATGACTGAAAATAAATTTCACATAGCAGACCAACGTATATGTAAATGTAGGTACAAATACTTTATAAGTTTTAACACCCATTGATATGAACCGTATTCATATTTTCCGAATATGCTTCATAAAAACAAACTCCATCTCATCAGAGATAAAATTATAAAGTGTGTGTTTGTATGTATGTAAATGTTGACAGTAATTTAGTAGCTTTTAATGTTCTAGTAAATACAGGGCAGTTTCTAGGGTAGCTGCCACCCGTGTGCGAGAATAATTTCCCCCCCCCCCCCCCCCTCCAATCATACCGTATGGATTAATTGAAATTTCTCTCAAATATTTTTTACCTTAAATGGAACAACGAATTACAGAAAATATTATAAATTCAGTTTATTATTTAATTTTATAACCTAACATAATAATTATTAATGTATTGATATAACAACTAAATGAATACGTCATCAAGCAGGGCGGTCGACCTGCAACGCCAAGCTAAAAAAAAACAAAATAGACGCCAAATGAATAAACGCGCCAAGTACAAAAATTCGTCAGACCGCTTACTGCTTATATACTCTGCACCGCTTGCTCCTATTCTCCCCATGTTAAAGCAGTTTGCGTAAATTATAAATTTCTGAATGAACCAAGCATCGTACAAAATTAAAACAGAAGAATCCTATCAGCGAGTACTTTAAATTGAGATAAAAATGGACTTTTCAACTTAAAAATTAATCGAGATATGGAATTTTTAATTTTCCGTAAAGTTAGGTATTTTGCTAGATTTTACTTCTTGCCAACGAAGATTTCGTTCAACATTTTAAGAAGACCTTTAGAGTTTAATATTGAACAGATTCGATTGAGGCTTGGTTTTTTCGATAAGTTATTCGCTAACTTAAAATCTTTTATATGTTTCAGTTAAAAAAAATAAATATTTCTATCTTTAATTAGCATAAAACTGCAAAATTAGCATCTCAGGGCGATAGTACGCCAAAATGGCAACCATTACTCAGCAACACAGCTATTTTCCCAACCGTTCAATCATAGAAGAATTGCAACAGGAGCCCGGTGGGTGAGTGGGCAAGATATCACCCTTCCACACTGTGAGTGTGAGTTCGATTCCCGCAAAAGACATCTCTTCCTTCTGGAGAATTTTTAATTATTTTGCATATGTGTGTCCGTATTTGTTTGTTTGTTTTAAATGTCCATAGAAAATGCTAAGGATTGAATTCAAATAATAAGCATTAATTATTATTCATATTTCACTTCTTGCTACAACCACGTGGGTTTGCAAATTAGAGAAATATTAATTTCTCAATAAAATATACATATACGTATACAAAATATACATATAGCAAATGATTAATCTTTATATATATACAGCCGGACCTCCTATTTAACGAAATCGCTAAATCCCGAAAAAAAATTCGTTATATGGAAAATTCGTTAAATAGAGATTCACCTTTTAAAATAGTTTAAACTACACAAAAAAGTTTTTAAATTTATAAACGCTAAATATTATTAATAAAAGTAATTAAGTCAACCTTTATTTTGTAAATTAATGTCTATTTCTTTTATATAACTTACTTCTCAAACAGAAATCTGCAAGGAAAACAAGAATAAAAGAAAACATTGTCCGGGAATACACTGCATTTTCGATTTAAAAAAATTATATTAAAATTAATGAATTTTAATGACATTATCGCATTTATTATAACAAGTAATTTTAAGCATACATTGCCACATGTGTCCTTAAATTTAATTACTAATAAAGTCTCTTAATTTTGACTAAGGTTTTTGTTTGAAAAAATGTTTTCTCTCATAATACGTCTCGCATGTTTGCAATGTACTAAAAAGCCCTTCAGGCGTATTTTTCTTCAAACTGTAATTCACGTCGGAATGTGCTAAAAGAGAGTTAATGTGTTAAATGTGTTAAAAGAAAAAATTAGTTGGAAATGTTCAGAAATATTTTGAGAAATATGGAGGAAAAAAATATTGGAACACAAGAAAAGGTTCGTTAAATAGAGAATGCACTTCGCTATTTGGAGGTTATTTTACGAAGAAATTCGCAAAATGTTCTTGGTTCCAAGGAAAAGTTCGCAAAATAGAGGTTCATTAAATAGAGGTCCGACTGTATTTCTTCTGTCCGTTTGTATTTCAAAGAACTCCTCCTAAACGGCTGGACTGAATTTTCTGAAATTTTGTGTGTCCGATTAAGATGATTCGAGAATGGTTTAGATTCCCAATAAGACACCCCTAGCACCCAGGGGGGGGGGGGCAGGGGACACATGTAAAAATAATTGAAAACGGCTGATATCACTGTCGAATCCATAGTTTTCGGGGTCGCTAAGATTAATAGTGACACTCCTGATATCGTTTAAGTGCAAGTTCAGCCCCTCCCCCATTACCATAGGGGTGTGAGGGGGGAAGAAGGGGGAATATAAAATCTCCAAAATAACCGAGAGTAGTGTCGAATCCATAGTTTTCGGGGTCGCTGAGATGAACAGTGGCAATCCCAATGCTGTTTAAGTGAGAGTTTAGCACCACCCTCATCAACGTTGGAGGGGGAGGGGGCGGGGGAGAAGAAAAAATGTTCAAAATGACCGAGAATAGTGTCGAATCCATAGTTTTCGGGGTCACTGAGACTAATAGTGACACAACTGATGTCGTTTAGTGCAAGTTCAGACCCCCCCCCCCCCCTCATCAGCATTGGGGAGGAGGGAGAAAGGGGAAAAATGAAATGTCCAAAATGTCCGAGAGTAGTGTCAAATCCATTGTTTTCAGAGTCACTGAGATGAATATAGGAAACTAAAAGTGTTGTTTATAATGAAGTTTTGAGTTAAATAATAGAGTGAATTTGAAATTTTATTTTATCATTTGTATACTGTACATATACTTTTAAATACCCGTAAATAAAATTACTTAGATTTTACACTATAGGTGGAATTCATTCCTTTTCCTGTGTAGTAAAAAATTGAGATTAATAAATACCTGGGCAACGCCGGGTAAACAACTAGTCTATATATATAAAAGAGAATGTTTGTGTGTGTGTCCTTTATGCGTTCCCGAATGGTCCATCCGATTGAGATGAAATTTTGTACAGATGTTGTTCTCACTCCCGCAAAAAACACTGGGGGAAGACACTCCTAGTACCCCTAGGGGTGGTTGGGGGCACATAGAAAAATAATCGAAAACGACTAATATTAGTGTCGAATCCAGAGTTTTCAGGGTCGCTGAGATGAATACGGACACTCCCGATGCCATTTAAGTGTTCAGCCCCCCTCAGCATTAGTGGGGGAGGCGGGGGGAGAAGAAAGGGTGAGTATAAAATGTTCAAAATGATCGAGAGTAGTGTCGAATCCGTAGTTTTCGGTGTCGCTGAGATGAATACGGACACTTCCGATGCCATTTATGTGAGAGTTCAGCCCCCCCCTCAGCATTGGTGGGGGAGGCGGGGGGGGAAGAAAGGGTGAGTATAAAATGTTCAAAATGATCGAGAGTAGTGTCGAATCCGTAGTTTTCGGGGTTGCTGAGATGAATACGGACACTCCCGATGCCATTTAAGTGAGAGTTCAGCCCCCCTCAGCATTGGGGGGGGAGGCGGGGGATAAGAAAGGGTAATTATAAAATGTCCAAAATGACCGAGAATAGTGTCGAATCCATAGTTTTCGGGGTCGCTGAGATGAATAGGGACACTTCCGATGCCGTTTAAGTGAGAGTTCAGCCCTCCTCAGTATTGGGGGAGGGGCAGGCGGGGGGAGAAAGGGTGAATATAAAATTTCCAAAATGATCGAGAGTAGTGTCGAATCCATAATTTCGGAGTCACTGAGGGGAATATAGGAAATTAAAAATGTTGTTTATAGTCAAGTTTTGAGTTAAATTAATAATAGAGTGAATTTGTAATTTTACTTTATTATTTGTATACTGTATTTACTTTTAAATACCTGTAAATTAAATTACTTACATTTTATACTATTTGTAGAATCCATTCCTTTTCCTGTGCAATAAAAATAAATTGAGATAAATAAATACCCGGGCAACGCCGGGCAAACATCTAGTTATCTATAAATAGTGTTTAGTACGATATTTCCCATTGTGTTTATAAAGATTGACTAGAATAGAAAAATGCCATCCGAATTACAATTAAAACGAAAAAACAACCGGGCCTATTACAGAGATTCGAAAAAACAAAAAGTTCTCCAATTAAGTTCAAAAAGTGACACATTTGTAACTGATGATGAGACTCCAGGTATCAGGCAATTGTTTGCTTACAAAAGCCCAGTTTGTGAATGGTTATTTACCTATTTCAAAAAAATAACTGATATCCACTAAAAAAACTTTTAAAAAGTAAAAAAACGCCAAGCTTCAAAACAAAAGATATGACTAAAAAATGGTGTGATATCAAATATCCAAGCTAATTAAGTTCTGGTACTTAATTTCCTAAGCACGAATTTTTCACATCTAAGTGAAATGGTTAAGCATGACTTGTTGATAGAAACCCTTCTTCCCTAGACCAAACTCATCATAACCTGTTTCTGAAAATTTAAGTTTTAAATATTTATACATACCAGGCTTGGCGGCCGTCTTAAAAATAAAATCCTTAAAATAACAGAAAGCTCCCCCCCCCCCCAAAAAAAAAATAAATGAATAGTTAATGTGAATTTAAAACATCAATTTCAGATTTTAACTGCGCACTTCGGTGCTCTGTTAGACGGTATGTTAATAAGATTCAACAGCCTCATTCCAACAAAAGGTACGACAAAAAATGGTGCTATATCCGATTTTATTAAGCACTGGGACTCAATTGCATTTCTTAACAGATTTTTAATGGGATATTAGTCATTTTAATCAGTCTTCTATTTGAAGTTAATGCATGATGCCAAAGAAAATAAACCGTTATCTAGAAAGAAAAATAATAAATAATGCTGTCAATCCCCAAAAGGAAAAAATTTGCATTAAACAACAAAAAATATGAATACCATGCTTTGGAATTACGTTGCCCAAATGTAACGTGAAAAGAAATTTGAAATTTATAGAATAATTCGTGACAATCTTAAAATCTCTGCTACATTCATTTTAAAAGTAACCAAATAATAGAACACACATATTTTGCATAAATAACTAAAATGAATAATTTATACAACTAAATAACATACTTTCGACGTTTCAACAGACAAAATTTATTTATTCAAAATATGAAAAGACGGCCGACAAGCCTGGTATGTATAAATATTTAAAACTTAAATTTTCAGAAACAGGTTATGATGAGTTTGGTCTAGGGAAGAAGGGTTTCTATCAACAAGTCATGCTTAACCATTTCACTTAGATGTGAAAAATTCGTGATTAGGAAATTAAGTACCAGAAATTAATAAGCTTGGATACTTGATATTACACCATTTTTTAGTCATATCTTTTGTTTTGAAGCTTGGCGTTTTTTTACTTTTTAAAAGTTTTTTTAGTGGATATTAAATACATACAACACCTATCTATTAATACATATACTTAATCAGTCAGTCAAAAAGATCATTTTTGCTTTCCTTGCCTTTTTTAATGCAAATTCTGTTATAATATCTGATCATCTATATCTTCCAAAATGTCCTTTTCGATGCTAATAATAGATAAGTTTGAAAGCCTTTCTTGTCCCATTGTAGATCTCAAATAATTTTTTATTATTTTAAGTTTTGAAAAGCTTCTTTCCCCGCTAGCCACAGTCACAGGCAATGTTAATAAAATTCGTATGGTAATCACTAAATTTGGAAACAGATAGATAAGGTTGTTTGTAAATAGGTATTGAATCACATTTAACGCGTTCATTTCAAGGGAAATATAGAAGGCAACGTTGTCAGTTTCATCGCATAAATCTTCAGCTATAATATATTTTTCATTTTTAAATGGATCATGTAACATACTTTCCACATATTTACATTTTGTAGACCTATTTGATTTATCTGTTTCAAGGAAATCTGATATTGAAATAAATCCCCCAAAAATGCTCCCTAATTTCTATTTGCTTTGATTTATTATTTAATAGAAAAATCTTACTACAACAGTAAGTCGGTCTTGGTTGCTTAGATCAGGGGTGGAATATAAAAGAATAGAATAATATTTATAAAATTTTAAGAGTGATATTATTTCATGTCTTATTTTTTTGTTCCAAAAGGGAAATAGTTCATTTTGAATATGAACACCTACAGTGGCTCCAAAATGTGTTCGTACACTTACGATTTTCAATGAAATAGGGATCTATCCATTAATTAAAATGAATATTACAGAATGGGAATTTAATAATAAGATTTATAATCTATTCTTAACAAAACTATATGAAATATTTAGAAAACATAGTAAAACTTTATTTTTAAGACACCAATAATCAAAAAGTAACAAAAACTTTATCTCACAAAAGTCATCGTACACTGAAATAATTTCGGATAAATTCATAACTAAAATTATCGCCTGACGCTTTATTTTTATTTTTGAATTGTGGTGGCATTTAAAATATCGTTTGGCTTTAATTTTTGCTTGTCAACTCCGTAATATTCTATTTATTATTTAAAAATGGCTCGCAAAGAAACAACAAACAGCATTGATCGAAAATTGATTATTTTTCATCATAGTTGTGGTAAATCAGTTCGGAATATTGCCAAATTACTTAATTTATCCCATTATACTGTGCAGTAGCGATAAAACACTTTAAAGAAGAAAATCGGATCAAAATCAAGATAAGAAAAGGTCGTCCGGCAAAGTTAACAAAACGTGATCAGAGATTTATAATTAGAAAATTTGTGAAAAATCTACGTTTGAGTGCTGTAAAATTTTCTGCAGAATTTAATGAAACATTTTCTACTTCAATTTCACCTGAAATTGTTCGACTAGTTCTCAGAGAAGCTGGATTATATGGGCGTTCTGCCCGTAGAATTTTTTTTGTGAGAAAAACAGAAAGCTCAGGCTTTCCTTCGCACTATCAATGATTAATAAGCCCCAAAACTATTGGAATAATGTCTTATTTGCCGATGAAAGCAAGTTTAGCATTTTTGGTTCCGATGGGCGTATAATTGTATGGAGAAGAAAAAATGAAGAACTTAATCCTAAGAACTTAGTAGGAACAGTTAGGCATGGCGGTGGAGGTGTCCTTGTGTGGGACTGCATGTCAACATCAGGACTAGGTAATTTGGTATTTATTGATGGCATAATGAATCATGCTGTTTATATAAATATTTTAAGAGACAATTTAAAATTATCAGCCTAAAATTTGTGCATTTGAAATTTTTAATTTTTTTTTAATCAAGATAACGATCCTAAGCCCACGGCTCTCAACGTTCGCCTCTGGTGTCTCTATAATTGTCCATAAGTTTTGAAAACACCACCTAAATCGCCAGATTTAAACTCAATAGAACATTTTTGGAGAGAACTGGAGGTTCGAGTACGAAAACACGACATTTTTAAAAGAAAAAGCGAACTAAAAGCAATTATGATGGAAGAATGAATGAACATTGATGCAGAAATTACAAAAGAACTAGTGCAATCCATTCCCAGACGTTTAAAAGCTGTTGTTGGTGCTAAAGGATATCCTACTAAATATTCATTTAACGAAAAATTAGAATATTTACTTATAAGTAGAGATTTTTTTACAAGTGTTCGATGACTGTTGTGGGATAAAGTTTTTGTTACTTTTTGATTACTGGTTTCTTAAAAATAAAGTTTTACTATGTTTTTAAAATATTTCATGTAGCTTTGTTAAGAATAGATTATAGATCTTATTGTTAAATACGCATTCTGAAATATTCATTTTAATTAATGGATAGACCCCTATTTCATTGAAAATTTTAAGTGTACGAACACTTTTGGGAGCCACTGTAAATAATGAAGCATATTTGATGGATTTCTGCTGATTCTAGTGAGGTGCTCTGATATGTTAATGAAAAAATATCATCAAGTTTCCTTACCTATGAAATATTTTTATTGGTCAGCAATCACAAAATCCAGCACAAAAATTAGAGACAAAAAGCTTTGTTTTTCAGTTGTTGATGTGGACACGTTCAAAATTAATATAGTGCAAATTATCCCGGGCAGTGGTTTATAGGCTCAGGGCATAAAATAGTATTTTCCTGCAGCCTGACAAAAACCGCCCGAACCGACGCTATTTGATGGGTTAAAACGTGTTAAAACAAAAACGAAAAATGTATTTCCCAACTGGTTGCTACGTGGAGTAGCGTTTCTAAAACCAATGTGGTTTTGTTTATTTCCAGTTATACTTGTAAAATTCATTTTTAACTCTAAGTAGTTATCTAGCATAATGATAATATTTTTATATTCATTATTTTACTAATAAATTAGCTTTAATTTTTTTTTACCGCGCAGCTGACTTGCCGCCCCCCCCCTCTCTTGACTTTCTCCTCTCTTGGCATTGGGAGGGAGAGATTCCTTTGTCCTCACTTCGTGGACACTCGTTGTAGGTGTCAAATAGTAGAACGGACCGTTTTCTGAGAAAGAGTGGGGGGTAATTCTAAAAATAGACGGGAATGCTCTTTGGGCAGTCGCCAATCTTTTATACAGGACGTATAAAAATTGGGGATTTGTGTTGGCGAAACTTTGGCGCACGCTATTTATGCCAATTTTATTCCTACATAGTTAATGTCTTCGATTCTCGACTATGTGGGATTTTCTTTATTTCCAACATTTTTTAAATATACCGTCATTGGACAATGACCGAGAGGTATGTTTATATTTTGTACTTGTTATTTTAAGTAAACTTCGTAAATTTTCTCGAGATAAGAAAATCATAATATTATCCATAGAGGAAATATATTTCATTCTTCTCAAAGTTAAAAGTGAGGTGTAATATATATTTGAAAATCACGAATTACCCGATTATATAATCTTAATTTATATAATTTATTTGAAAATGATTTAAAATTAAAATTGAATGTAGTTCAATGTTTTATAAATTTTGTTCAGTCCTTTTTTCAGTCTTATCGTATTCAGCAATATAAGACTGTAGGATGACAGAATATTATTATTTTTTATCACCAAAGAATAAACTTATCAAGACGTATTTGAAGATGTCTCAAAACAAAATATTTCTTGAACAGCTAAGCTTTAACAATGAACCATTCTTTGATATGCAAAACTATGAAATTTTTTCACTTGTCAATTACTAAACAAGGACTGAACAAAATTTATAAAACATTGAACTACATTCAATTTTAATTTTAAATCATTTTCAAATAAATTATAAAAATTAAGATTATATAATCGGGTAATTCCTGGTTTTCAAATATATATTACACCTCACTTTGAGAAGAAAGAAATAAATTTCCTCTATGGAAAATATTATAATTTTCTTATCTCGAGAACATTTACGAACTTTACTTAAAATAACAGGCACAAAATAAAATTTTAAGGGATTATTCTGAACAAAAATTTTAGGTTTTAGCAGAGATCAATATTTTCTATTACCTGAAAATACACGAGAAAAAGAGAAAAGTTAAAAATATTAATACTAGTTATACATGGAGAGCCAGAAAAAAAAAGATATAAAGTGTAAGGGTAGATATCAGATATTATATATATCAAGCATTATATATATAACATCTGATATCTACAGATAAATATCAAATATATATCATCTGATGTATATCAAATGTTATCATAAACACTGTTATCATAAGTACTGTTATCATAAACAATCTCATTAATAAAAATAAAAAGCATGTGAAAGGAAGGGGTCTAAGAAAAACTTAGAAAATCTGTCGGAATTCCAATTATGGCCCAGTACTGGAAAGTAACCCTGATCGACGGCGCTTTGATGGTTTCGAGATGGGTATTTGACGGCCTGTCGACACGAATTATTGATCCCGTAACCGGCCCGTCACCCTCCGGCAATGGTGCGGCTGTATGTCCGCATCGACGGGCACGTTGCGGTTTCATCACGGTTCGCAGTCGGATGCACGATAGATTCATTGTTACCGGAAGCGGCCCAGCACTCGACGGGGAAGTCGCGGACGAGAGGACAAGCCCGTGACGGTTCCGATACTGACCTAATGCGCCGGCCCGGCAGTGGAGAAATCGGCTGGCCGGAATCATCCGGCCCCGGTCGGACGCCTCTATGTTTTTTGGGTATATATATATATATATATATAGATACATAATATAGGTGGTTATCAAAATAATGGAAAAACCTATCAAAAATAGTGGTGTTTATGAATGTTCTTCATATTCCTTAAAAAACAAGTCTGGCCACCGGTATTTTTCTATGTAATATAGTGTATGTATTATTCTACGTCAGGTAGCAGTAATGAAGCTAAGGGCATCGTGATTTTGGTGGGAACAGCGTAAAATGTAAAACCTTGCAGACCTAGTGAAAAGGGCAAATAGTTGGAGCGCGTTTAAATTGGAGTATCTATTACTGCAACCCCCAGGCTAATGGGAGTTTTTCGAGCTATGGTATCGAAAGTCATGATAGCATACAGAGTGCAACGAATAACATCCTTTGCCATACAGAATAGCGGACGAAAGGGAGAGCTGAGAGAAAGAGACGGACGAGGTATTGAAGCGGATTGTGACATGAAGAAAGAAAACAACTGCAACCAAATTGACCGAAGAGCTCAATCGGCATCTGCATGTTCTGGTATCAACCATTGGAGGTAGAAGGGAACTTCGCAAACAAAGCATTAAAGTAAGAGTAGTTATTCCCAAGCCATTTGTTATAGATGTCAATACAAAATATCGTCCACAATGGTGCCACGTGCGCAAATCCTGGTCGAGAAATATGTCGAAAAGGTATTTGGTCCGGCAAATCATTATTCACATTTTTCCTCGCAGCAGGACGTGCGTAGTCTGGAGAACACTACACAAGCGTAAGATTCTGGCTGTCTCATCTCAATTGTCAATCATGGAGGTAGATCTATCAGGGTTTGGGATGCAATCTCATGGTTTTCTTCAGCCTTTATTTTAATCCTAAAAGGGAGATTGAATGAGAAGGACTATGTCGAAATTTTAGCTCTCTAGTCCATCCTATGGTTCAAACATTGTTTCTTGCAGGAGATGACGTTCTCTGGTATGATAATCCCCGTATACATACAGCTAAATCTATCAAGTATTTGTTTGAAGAGCATGAAAAAGAAGTCAAATATCTTATCTTGCAATGTGCAAACCCTCCGACTATTAATCATCCAACCACTGTGATCTGTATAAGTGGATAGATAAATTTATCGATATCCACCTCACTATCTCTACAGGAACTTTTACGATTTTCCCCTGAAGAATGGTATAATATATTCTTAACATGTACGTTTGTTTAGGGGTGCCGTGGGCGCAGAATTTGTGTGTTATGGATGACAACGCCCGTCCTCACTGAGCAAACATCGTAAACGATTGCCTTCAATCTGAAGATATCACCCTTATGGAATTGCCAGCATTTTAACCTGACTTGATTCAGATAGAGCATGTGTGGGACATACTTGGTCGACAAGTTGAAGCCCGTTAACCACCTCCTACATGTGTACCGGAACTTGAGAGAGCATTGCTTGCTGAGTGGAATAATCTTCCCCAATATCAGCTCGATAATTTGATACTCAGCATGCCTAGGCGTTGTACGGACTGCATTTCATCGCAAGGGAGGCATACAATGTATTAACCATCATACCAACCATGTAATATTAAGTTTTTGTAAAGGAGATATTTTTTACAATTGCTCAAGTCAGCAAAAATCTTAGTATTTATGAATGGTATCATACATACACCATATTTTTTGTTCTTTATCTTTTGTTTAATAAATGGGCTTTATGAATAAGTCACGTTTGTTTTGATTCTGAACTTCTATTTGCCGGAGATGGCATTATCCTTAATTTATGGGCATGAGTGTATTTAATTAAGCTTGTTCGGATTCAATCCCAGCACCCTTTGCACTGAATGCCGACGAGCTACATCGAGACTACCTCAGGCGAGGAAAACTTTAAAGCAAATAAGTTGTTTATAGAAATTCTGGCGATAATTTTTGAAAGTAAATAATAAATCTGCTATTATTGGTTCATAAGATTTATCCCAAAACTGATCTCACTTTAAACTTAAGATTTTAAATTAAATATCAAAATTTTAAAACAAATTTATTTGGTTAAATTTTTTTAGGAAAAGTCATTTGATGGGGAAAAATACAAAATGCATATAAGTAATCACAGTTGTTTGATGGACGCCCTTATATGCCTTTATGAAGGGAAGAACATTAAAATAAAAGAAAATGCGTAGCATTAAAATAAAAGGGAAAATGTAATTTTTTTTCTTAACAAAACTGTACTTCCAAATATATTCAGTAATCAGATAGAGGAAGAACTAAACCCCTTCTTGAACAAAGACGTTTTCCTACTTCCAATGTATCATTTAAAATTTTCAAGAGAAGAGGGAAATAACTTCGTTGCCTCAAATTTCCCAGGCTTAAAACTGTTTTCTTCAAAGGGAATCGTAAAAAAAGTACGTGCTGCAATGTTTAAAATCGTCTGTGTACTGTTAGAACGTTGCATTTTCCCTTAAGAGAAAAATTGTAAAATAGAGTAAATGCCAAACGTTTAAACAGTGTATAGGGAAAAAAAACAACAAGAAAACATCTACTGAAAACAACGAAAAAAAGAGCAGAGATAATATACAAAAGAATGATATGAGAAAATAGGAAATATCACTTAAAACGAAAATCTTCAAATAAAAAACAATGGACTTCAAACAAAATTTTAATGACTATACAATAGGTTTCCAATGAGGTTTGAGTAAAAAAAAAAGTTGAATTTCAGTCTATTTCAGTCTGTTGAATTTTGCTCGAAAACATTAGAAGTAATTCTAGTTCTCACTTTCTACCATTTTTTTAACTATAGCTGAAACTGTTTTTAAAATCCTTATTGTTGATAAATTTATTTTACTTTAATCTAACATATGATATACTGAATGTAATTTTTTTTTGCAGAAATGCAAAAGGAATTTGAGAAAATAAAAGAAAGATTTGATGTCACATTGGGAATTCTATAAATAAATACTAAAAAAGTTTGTTGAAGAAAGAAAAAAAAATGAATATGCATGGACAAAATGATAAGTACTGAAATTCACGCGGGAGTACTTAACATCTGAGGGCTAAAACATATTTAAAGCTTACTTTAAGTTAAGAAAATATTCTCAACGAAAGGTACAAAGTTCAACAAACAATAATAAATGTTTAAGGGTTTTAGTTGAGCATACATTAGGTAGGTAGATGAGTAGACAGGTAAGTAAGAAACGTAAAAATCGTCTATAAAGTAGGGATCATGATCAGCCTTATCGTATAATGTTGGATTTACTGCTTCCTTTTAACAACATAAATAGGTAGGTAAGTAGACAACGTGAAATCTTCTATAATGTAGACATCATAATCATCATGATCACCGTTCTCGTATAATGTTGTATTTATTGCTTCTCTTTAACACCATAGATAGGTAAATTAGCAAGTAAGTAGGTAGGTAACGTTACCTCTATAGTGTAGGCATAATAATAACCAGGATCAGCCTTCTCGCATAATGTTGAATTTATTGCTTCCGTTTAACAACGTAAATAGGTAGTTAAGGTAGGTAAGCAGAAAACGTAAAATCCTCTATAATGTAGCCATCATAATCCTCGTGATCACCCTTCTCGTATAATGTTGTATTTATTGCTTCTCTTTAACTACATAGATAGGTAGATTTATAAGTAGGTAGTTAGAAAACATAAAATCCTCTATAATGTAGACATCATAATCCTTGTGATCACCCTTCTCGTATAATGTTGTATTTATTGCTTCTTAATTACAACATAGATAGGTAGATAAGTAAGTAGGTAGGTAGAAAACATAAAGTCCTTTATAATGTAACCATCATAATCCTCGTGATCACCCTTCTCGTATAATGTGGTATTTACTGCTTCTCTTTAACAACATAGATATGTAGATTAGTAAGTAGGAGGGTAGAAAACATAAAATCCTCTATAATGTAGACATCATAATCCTCCTGATGAGTCTACTCGTATTGTGTTGAAATGTATTGATTACTTATAACAACATAAATAAACAGATAAGTTGGTAAACAGGTAGATAAAAGAGAATGTAATATTTTTTACCGTAAAATTCTATAGAATGTAGACATCATAATCACCACGATCAGCTTTTTCAGGTAGTGTTGTATTTATTGCATCCCTTTAATAATACGTAGATAAGTAGATAAGACAGGTGATATGTTTCACGTTCAGAAATATTATTTTGAATCATTCTTTTACCACTTTTGATTCTAATTTTTTTCTTTCTATAAAAAGAGGAACCCTTTAAAATTTTCCTCACGCATAGCATGAAAACCATCTACTAGGCCTAGGGATTGAATCAGAATAATTTCATTTCCAGGCGTGTACTCTGCACGCGAAACTACCCCCCCCCCTCCCGACAACACTCAAAAATTATTTTCAGTAAGATTTTTAAGGTCTCAGAAAACATCTTTTGATTTGACAGTAAAAGATGCAGGATTTGAACATGACTCATAATTTTGTTAAACATACTTTTGTTTCGTTGTAGCACACTTGGAAGACAAAAATTTCAAGTTTAAATAAAATTTTTAAAAATTGTGGAATTCAATTTTACATAGCTGTAACATTAAAATGTATATTACAGGCACCATGCATGTTTTGTCAAACATTCCATGCTTGTATTAATTAAAGAAAGCAGAAAATAAACTGATATGCTATATTTTTGAAGCTATTAATAAATATGACTCCTCAAACACTTCAGAATAAAACCAATTTTCTTTGAAAACACATCTCCAATTTTAATTGAATTCCGGTGACAGAAATTTGTTAAGAAAGTCTGTAAGAACAATATTAAAAATTTTAGAACCCAACACGTACTCACTAAAAAATATCTTTCACATATGAGGTAAAGGAAACAGAACAAGTGTGAATGCTAACATAAACATTTATAAATAATTGTTTTATGGCTGGAAACTTAAGAGGGTGTCTTGAACACGCTGACAAAGCAATTAGATCTGACAAATTAAGTTAATTTACACAACCAAGGTGGTTTCAGTAACAGCTGCTGGGAGATAAATCTCAAGTTTGTTTAAATTTTTGAAATAAATTATTTAATACCGAGTATTTGAACTACCATGGGCATTTTATTATTTCAAAAGAAAAATTGCACTTAATTTATGTTCACTATATTACTATACTATGTTACTTTTAGTAAAACGTAAAGTATTGGGAGAACTAGCAGAAATTGTTTTCAGAATTAATCATTTATAGGAGGGAATAATTATGTTTTAATCCAAAAATGGTTCCGTGAAATATGTAGGTAAGTAATACAAAGCAATATTCGTGTTTATGTTGCAATGGTAATTTGTTGGATAAAACGAAGTGTGAAAGAGTATATAACAAAAAAAGCAGGTAATACAAATATTGCTTAATATAATGTTCATATATACGTTAACGTCCATAATGGAAGGAAAAGGGAGTGGTAAAAAGTTGCATAAATTGACTCTGGACTCTGAATAAATAAACTTTCTTTAACACACTACGATATTTATCACATCACTAACGAACATACATAAAACACGTATAATAATAAGGAAACCTATAGCCCGTCTGCTCATCACGGTGTCCAATCACATTCTCTCTGCTTCATTTTAGGGCCGTCCGCCCACTTTGGCGTCTCCAAACTTACTGTCGCTTGCTGCATTCCTCGTCGAACTTGTCGTTTGGGGACAACCAACACACACACACACACACACACACACACATATATATATATATATATATATATATATATATATATATATATATATATATATATATATATATATATATATATATATATATATATATAATACTGCCTTTTTATACAAGAGTGGTTCAATAAAGTACTACTTAAATCAGTAAAATAAAAACACATATTACGTAGCATAAAAATTGTTCTTATACATATTATTTATATATATAAAACAGTTCCGTATCTGACTGACTCGCTGACTGACTGATTGACTGACTCACATAAAACGCACAGACCAAACCGCTGGACCTAAAGGGCTGAAACTTTGCATGGCGATTCTTCATATAGTGTAGTGGTGCACTAAGAAGGATTTTTGAAAAAATCTTCTAATATTTTGTTTAAATTAAATTAAGCTGTTGTAGTAACTTTTTTTAAGTTTGCATTTAAAATAATAATTTGAGGGTTATAAAATTTATATCCCAAGAAAGATCCTTCAAATGCCTTTAAAATTAAATCTTTTTCGAATCTTTGCCTCCATTTTCTGATTTTTGGTGAATTTTTAAAGATTAATTTTTAGAATTTAATTTATTAAATGCTGATCACGTGATTTCTTTTTCTGGTACTTTAAATAAATTCATCGTCACGTCATAACAATGAAAAAAACAAAAAAAAATGTTTTTCTTGCTAATGCGGCAGACGATTAGTCATTATCTAAAAAAATATTAAAATACTGTAAAAGATATGTTCCTCAAACTGTACTATATTCTTTAGTATGTCCCGTTAGATTTAATTTGAATATTTTCTTCTACATTATTTTGTCTATAAAATATCCCTTACGATTTTTTATAAATGTATTTTTTTACATCAATTGTATACATTGATCGTCGGATTTATTTTAAATATATATATATATATATATATATATATATATATAATATTTGGCATTAATTGCATACTTTGACCGTTGCAATTAATTTGAATGTACTCCGTAGCGAAGTGCGGGTTTTCAGCTAGTAACATTAAACATGTTATAAGGCTCAATATTAAACTTCAGTGAGGGAACACGGAAAATCTACAAAAGTTGTTCAGTAAAATATATAGGTAAGTACTATAAACTAAAATATATATATATATTATATTACTATAGTGGATCAGACGATGATTGATTTTTCTGGAAATAACAAACAGACTGTTGATCAAAGATATCAGTCTGTTGTCCTTGATCAACAGTCAAGGATAACATACTTTATATCTATATATATAAAACGCGTAGGTATGCGGCACAAAAATCGACGATATTTCTACAATCCGAATGGCAACGGCTGCAACTACCGGATTTAAACATTAGCGGCTGTCCGCGTGTGGCTCGACGATAGCACGTAATTTGGTACAATTTAATTGCTGTATTTTACTCATGAATAATTTTAATTTATGCACAAAATAATTTTAATTTATTCATTTAATATGATTAAGTGGGGATATCTGAATTGCGAACAATAATACATACAGAGAGAAATGTAATCTATATTACATTTTGGTATTTGCTGAATTTTCACTCCATTTTATAAGTCAAAATTTTCCCCAACAATTTCTTATCTAATGTAATGATAAAGTGTAGATATTTTAGTTTTGAAAAATAGTACATACAGTGAGAGATATAATTTTTAAAATCATTGGTGTTGGGTTTCTCATACTTATCTTTAACTCTATTCTGAAGTAATGGAAATTCACATTTTTTAATCATGATGTTTTAGAATCAGCCTTATAGTGAATTTATCAATGATTATAATTTTTTTGTCTGAGTTTTCACTACCCCTTAACAACGTATATTTATGATGACAGGTAATGGTAACATTCCTTACATATGTTACTTTCAATTGAGTTGTTTTGCAAAAGAAAATATAAATCTAAAAGCGACTATGCTGGTCGCGCAGCGGCTAGTATATATATATTTCACTGAGATTAATAGTTGGGATGAACTCGATATTTTTTTATCCTATTTTACTTTCAGTTACAGAGACCCTGTTAATTTTTGTCCATATCCTGATAAGTTTTAGCTCTCTTGGCGATGTATTTTCAAAATTCAAATATATATGAGTTGTACAATATATATATATATATATAGAGAGAGAGAGAGAGAGAGAGATAGATAGATAGACAAGATAGAGAGAAACAACCTAACAGTTTCTATGATGTTAAATTTGCCAGATAAAACATTTTTTATTCTTTACATTCGTAAATTTAATCTTTGTGTTTCAGAACGAGGAATATTTCTTAATTTCCCAAATTTAAAAGAATGCATCCATAATTCAACGAAACGTATTTCCATGATATTTTATGCAGTGCCCACTTTATTCTAATTTCATAAAACTGTCATTATAGTTTATGACGGGGAGCAAAAATTCTGGATCTCTTTCCTTCGGAGGAAAATTGCACCGACGATATGATTACTTTTGGTTTTTAAAAAACGGAATTGTTTAGTGAGCGAAAATATGTGTTACAATGTTGTCAAATTTTCATCTTACAAAGAGACAATAGACGCATGTTTTACATACAGTATTATTTCTACTGATTAATTACGCGTTTTATATACATAAAGAAATATTTTGATAAATAAATTTGTAAGAGAATATATATTTTTTAATATCTTGCTTGAAAAAGAAAAAAATTATTTTTCCTATTAATATCTTATATATATAAATAAATAGCTTCCCCATCACACTCTCCTTCTCTTTCCATATCTATCTATCTATCTATCTATCTATCTATCTATATATATATATTTATTTATACGAATTTTTCCAGTCTATGGTAATCTCTCCAAATATGAGTTATCTCCAAATTGTCGATGGATTTGGAGACTTATTTTGGAGGATGGATTTGGAGACTTATATATCACCAAATTTGGCTATATGGCGCCAAATGGTCACCAACCTTCTATATCTTTCTCGTACGTTCTGAAGATTTCTACCTGGCGGCCGATAGGTGGCGCGTTGGAAGTCTACAAATATATCTGAGATTAGCATTGGAAGTCAATTTCTATCTTGCTTACTTATTATTTTTTTTAAACTCCTCCCTCTTGTATTTTTTCCAATCCCCTAGAACTTTACTATAATCTCAGTCCGAATGTCTTCCTCATTTTTTAAATAACTGTGGCCACTTTGGCCCAGTGGATGTGCGTGCGCCATGTAATTTTTTCTCCCGCGTGCTTTTATTTTACTATTACTTATTCTACTTGTATTATGTTTTTACTAATAATGACCAATTCATGATATTTAATTACCTGCTGAGCAAATATATTTCTCATGCATAATGTTACAATTGGAGATAAAGTCTTACAGACAGACCTTGGAGCTCCAACAAGTTGATATACCTGAACCTGAACCTGGAAGTCAGTGTTCTCTTCCGCTGAGTAATGAATGTATTGAAAGTGCGTTAGGCGTACATTATATTGAAGTCTCTGTTATCCAGACTTGTGTTTTTAGAGTTTTCTATTGTAAAGAAGACAATTGTTATGTGTTTTCTGTTAGTATTGTGTATGCACCTGAAGAATTTAGAGAATAATAAATTTTATTTCGCGTGCACTTTCTGAAGACAACTTTCAATCAAATCGAACCCAGAAAATGGTACAATCTATATATATATATATATATATATATATATATATATATATATATATATATATATATATATATATATATACACTCCAGAGCCAAAACATTATGACCACCTGTCAATAACGAGTTGGCCCACCTTTGGCGCGCAACACAGCTTCAACCCGCCTTGGCATGGATGCCACAAGTCCTTGGTAGATGGCCGGAGACAGATTGTACCAGATTTTTAAGCAAGGGTCACGCAAATCCGAGATATTTCGAATTGGTGGTCTTTGAACTCTGAGCTGCCGTCCCATGACATCCCAAATGTGTTCTATCGGATTGAGATCCGGTGAGTTAGGTGGCCAGGACATTAACTGGAATTCAGCATCATGTTCCTGGAACCACTCCAACGCAATTTTAGCCTTGTAACACGGGGCGTTGTCCTGTTGGAACATTCCATTTCCAGCTGGAAAAACAGAGGCCATGTAAGGTTGCAACTGGTCCGCAATGATGTTCAGATACCCTGTAGCATTCATGGTCTGCTCTACCACAACCACGGGTTCCAGAGACGCCCAAGAGAACGTCCCCCAAAGCATAATACCGCCACCACCGGTCTGTGTATGACCTACTGTACATTGATGGAGCAATAGTTCACCTGGAAGACGGCGTATCCTGACACGGCCATCGGCGTGATGAATGACAAACCGGGATTCATCTGACCAGGCAACTCTCTCCCACTGATCCATGGACCAGCGCAGGCGCAGTTGGCGATGACGCTTCGTCAGCAAAGGCACACGAGTGGGACGTTTGCTGCGTAGCCCCATATACAACAGTGTCCGTGGAACAGTGTTCTGCTATACTATTCTACTTGG
This sequence comes from Dolomedes plantarius, assembly GCA_907164885.2. NCBI lineage: Eukaryota > Metazoa > Arthropoda > Arachnida > Araneae > Dolomedidae > Dolomedes > Dolomedes plantarius. The sequence goes on from OU015490.1 coordinate 146,830,358, forward strand.
CCCTCCATTCTATTGGGCTGTCAGCTGAGCCACTGTCTGGCTCCGGTTTTGCTTCACCATGCGAGACAGTCTCCGACTACCTTTTTCTTTGATAGCATGTGGACATCCAACACCACGTCGTCTACTGCTGGTTTCACCGTCATTCATCTACTTTGCATAAGTACTAACAACTGTAGGTCGCGAACAACCCACGAGTCTTGCAGTTTCGGAAATACTTGTTCCGAGCCTTTGAGCCATTACAATCTGCCCTCTATCAAAGTCGCTTAGATCCGCAGCCTTTCCCATCACACACAGAAGTAAGTGAAAGAATGATTCTTCAGACTCTCCAGCAGCAGTTAAATACCACTTCCACCTGATCACGTGCCTTCCACGTCATCCAGGCGAATTCATTGCAAAATGTAGGGGTGGTCTTAATGTTTTGGCTCTTGAGTGTATATATACACTGCTGGCCACAGTAAATGCAACACCCTGAAGGATACATGCAAATAACATGAAATTTACAACATGCATTAGCGGAGGTGAGATATGCAAATGATTAGAATTTCAGCGCAGACTCCCATCACGCGCGCCCGTGGCGCCACTCCAAAGCGCTATTTAAAGTTTGGAAATTTCGACGATTTTAAGTTCGGCAATTGTGTTTTTCTTGTGGTTTTTTCAAAAAACGATCAACTATGCCTCGTCGTAAACAGCGATCATCTTTTGATCAAGTATCCGAGTTCGACAGAGGAAGGATAGTGGCCTACCGAGATTGTGGATTATCTTTCAGGGAAATCGGTAGTCGTGTTGGACGAAACCAAACAACTGTAATGAGGATATGTGATCGTTGGATGCAGGAGGGTACGTCGGACCGGCGTGTTCGATCGCATCCACCTCAGAGCACCACTTCACGTGATCACAGGCAAATTGTGCACATGGCAGTGACGGATCGCTCAGGTGCATCACGAACCATAGCACAGCACATGCAGTCTGTAACGCATCATCCAGTGTCTGCGCGTACCATTCGACGCCGTTTACAGCAGAGTGGTCTGTCCGCAAGACGTCCATTGCTTTGTCTACCCTTGACGCAGAACCACAGACGTCTCCGCCGCCAATGGTGCGATGACAGAAGGATGTGGACGGCAGAATGGAATGAAATTGTCTTTACTGACGAGTCACGCTTCTGTTTGCAACACCACGATCGTCGCATTCGAGTCTGGAGACACCGTGAAGAGAGGATGCTGAACAGCTGCGTTATGCACCGCCACACTGGTCCTGCACCAGGTATTATGGTATTAGGGCGGTATTGGATATCACTCTCGCACACCTCTAGTACGCATTACCTGTACTTTAAACAGCCAGCGTACATCTCCGAGGTGTTGGAGCCAGTTGTCCTTCCTTACCTTCAGGGCTTGCCCACAGACATATTTCAACAGGATAATGCGCGACCACACGTGGCACGCATTGTCCAATGGTTCTTCGTCAATCTACAGATTGAATTGTTCCCCGACCGCCTCGCTCTCCGGATCTGTCGCCGATAGAAAACATGTGGTCCATGGTTGCTCTACGATTGACCCAGATTCCATCCCCAGCTGCCACAGCAGATCAACTTTGGCAACGTGTGGAAGCTGCTTGGTCTGCTGTATCCCAAGAACTCACCCAAAGTCTCTTTGAATCAATGCCGAGGCGTGTGGCAGCGGTGATCTCCAACAATGGCGGCTACTCTGGCTACTGATTTTGGCAGGAACCACACTTCACAGAAGTCTATAAATTTAATCATCTGATACTTGGTCAACATGTTATCTACAAAATAAATTTTTTTGTGATATCTCTTGTCTTTCTTGGTGTTGCAATTTGGGTGGCCAGCAGTGTATATATATATATATATATATATATATATATATAGTCATACCTTGAAATTCGTGGCATTTCGACGCGAAAAAAATGCTTTTATACTCGACATTTGCTTCTTACTCGTCACATATGCTAAACTAGGGGTTCCCAACCTTTAGCCGACATCTTTAAAAAATGATTTTCTACGTCGACTCCCCCCCCTCCCCCCTCACATTTTTATTTATAATATACAGCATATAACATACTTATAATTGCCCATAAAACACTTAAAAATGACAATTTGAATATGAACAAAAAAGTTAGAAAAAGTGGTTTATAAGGTTTGTGTTCTATAATTTTTTATTGTTTTCCTTTTAAATTTCACAAATATTAACAAAATTTCAGAAACAAATTGTAATTGCACAGACATCGCCAAGCGAAAAACGAAACTGCTTCTGATTGGTTGTATCGGGAGGACCCATGTGTCTTTTAAGGTCCAGTAGATTTCCCCCTGATATGACTGGTGTTGGTGCATAAAGAAAAGTCGACGGCGGCATTCGAGGCATATACAAAAGCGTCACGACATTCGACTTCAGATGCTTAGATCACTCCGCCCTATGCAAATCAATATTTATACATTTTAAAACGGATATTATTATCTAGTAATTACATTCCTAAAAAATCTATATATATAAAACGCGTAGGTATGCGGCACAAAAATCGACGATATTTCTACACTCCGAATGGCAACAGCTGCTACTACCAGATGTAAACATTAGTGGCTGTTCGCAATTTGCAACCCCGTGTCAACATGGAATTATGCACTGACATCAGGAATGCTCAAAAGCAAGCTGCATAATCAAGTGAAAATTGGGAGCAGTCTCAAGAAAGAAACCGAAGATGAAATAATTAATTAAGAGAGAGCATAATTGATCGCGAGGTTAGGCTTAACTGTCACCAGCACAACAACAACAACCGATAGTCAGTAATAACTAATTTTCTACACCTTTTTAGTACTTGCTGAATTTTTACTCCATTTTATAAGTGAAGAAATTTTCCCAACAAATTATTATTTGATATGATTAAGTGTAGATATCTGAATTGGGAACAATAGTAGACACAGAGAGTGATGTAATCCACACTATTTTACCTATTTTAGTACTTGCTAAATGTTTACATCATTTTTTTACGTGAAAAAGTTTCCCCAACAATTTCATATTTGATGTAATGATAAAACATCGATATCTTAATTTTGAAAAATAGTGCATACAGAGAGGCATGCAATTTTTAAAATCATTGGTATTGGGTTTCTCAGTCTTATCTTTAACTCTGTTCTGGAGTAATGGAAATTCAATTTTTTTAATCACGATGTTTTAGAATCAGCCGTATAGAGAATTTAGCAATGATTATAAATTTTTGGCTGAGCTCCTACTGTCCCTTAACAACGCATATTTATGATGACAGGTAATGGTAACATTCCTTACATATGTTACTTTCAGTTGAGTTGTTTTAGAAAAGAAAATATAAAACTAAAAGCGACCATGCTGGTCGCGCAGCAGCTAGTTAAATTAAATTTTAAAACAGAAAAAAATATCATAGACCCCCAATAGACCCCTGGTATACTATAGATCCTTTAAAAATTTCCATCGACCCCCAGGGGGATACCTGGAAACCGTTATGAATCCCTGTGCTAAACCATGTACTAGACAAGACGGAGCCTTGCATCCTTTCTCTCTGGACGTAAAGAAATACCGAAATAGGTTGAATTCAAAAAAATTCTTAAAAGATTATCACCTTGATAAAGCTCTAGCAAGCTGAAATGTGGGCTTGTTCCCAATTCAGCAACATTTTGAAACGTAGGTAGAAACAATTTTCTTTTGATAGGTTTGTAATGAAACTCCCTGAGTCTACAACAGGAATCGGTGGTGGAAAGATACAGGAAAGAGAAAGAATTCCTGTACAAATGTCCGATGATTTATTGGATGGAGACTCCACTTCCAGGCAACAACCTCTCTCCACCTCCACCTCGACACTATCCCACGAGGCCATCCAATTCTATCTTAAATTATGTCTTTCGAAGATTTTCGAGATTTGTATCAAAAACCAACTCCACACTCTTATAAAGTATCTAGTGAAATGGGAAATATCTGGCTTTCGGGAACGAATTAGTTCAATTTATATTACTTCTAATGAGAGAAATTTGTATTCTACTTGTCGTTTTCGCCTTCTAGAATCAATTAACTTTGAGTACCGAGTTACCATTGTATATACAGAAGGTCGTTCGCACTTTATGGAAACGATTTTGATAGTTACGTTTTATGTATAAATGCCATATGCCATATTTTTTGCGGTGATTTACTTCTATCTGAAAGCCATGGTTCTTGACAATAGCTCTAGCTCGAATTTTCCCATGAAAGTAAAATTTTTCTTAGCACTGTTATGTCCATTTTACACCATTCCTCTTGGACCGTTTCCCAAAGTCCGTCCAGTGTTCTTGGATGCCGTTTTCGTAAGGATCGTTTCAATAAACTGAAAACACAAATGTCCCTTGGAGAAGCGTCAGGTGATTTTACAGGTATTTCATTAAATGGGATACACTTTATTCCTGTTTCTGATTATTTCTTTGGTAAATAAGCGGCAGTTGATTTAAGGGTGTGACTAGATGCTTTGCGCATATGAAGCTGAAATTTATCAATGTCCTATCCATATAATTCTGAAATTTTTTCTTCAAAAACTGGTTCTAAAATATTCTGCTGATAATAGAGTGAATTAATTTTGGCTTTACTTGAGACTTTTTTTATTTTTAATTTGCCGTTGTAACAAAATCCTGCAACTATCATGAATCCCTTTGGGAACTTTTCTGTACACTTACGAGGCCATTTCGTACGGTCATCCCCGTCAGTTGAGCAATAGAAAATTGATATATTTTTATTACCGTCACTTAAATACACCCATGCCTTATCGAGTGTTACCACAAATTTTCCTTTTTCATAAGCTAGGTGTTTTCCATATAATTTCTTACTATTTGTTTTTCTTTCAGCAATATACTTTGGCAAAAATCAGATGAAATTTAGATTTAAACATCTTTTTTAACTTCCAATCTTTATGAATGATTTTACTTACAGTGCCAGAAGACATTCCTAGTTTCTAAGCATATCATATTTGAGTCGGCATATTTTCTTTTAGGATCAGAGACTTTACTTTCTTGATATTTATGTATATATATATGTATATATGTATGTATATATATATATATGTATATATATATATATATATATATATATATATACATACATATATATATATATATATATATATACATATATATATATATACATACATATGTATATAGATACATACATACATATGTATGTATATATATATATATATATATATATATATATATATATATAATATATATATATATATATATATATATATATATATATATATATATATATATATATATATATATATATATATATATATATATATATATATATATATATATATATATATATATATATATATACACTGAAGTGCCACTGAATTAGGGATACCTACCTAGTAACGAGTTGGGCCTCCTCTGGCCTTGATAACGGCTGCCACACGACGAGGCATAGATTCACCAAGTTTCTGGAAACGTTCCACGGGAATGGCTTGCCAAATATTGGCTAAAGCTGTCCATAATTCAGTAAGGTTCTTTGGTGCTGTGTGATGGCCTTTCACGCCTTGTTCCAAAACATCCCAAAGATCCCATTGAGGGAGGTTGGTACACGCACCAAAGATCCCAAACTGTGCCATGAAAAAACACCCTAGACCATGATTGAGTCACCATGCCCTTGTACAGTTCCAGCCAGGCATGCAGTATCCATGGCTTCATGAGCCTGACGCCATATTCTCAGGCTCCCGTCGGCTTTAAGTAGTCGGAATTGAGACTCATCACTCCATGCTACTCGTTTCCAGTCCTCTACACTCCAGTCTCTGTGCTCTCTTGCCCAGGCAAGACGTGCAGCCCGATGGCGAGTATAGAGCAATGGTACTCTCGTAGGTCGACGGCTCCCGAAACCCATACGGTGAAGCGAGCGATGCACAGTTCGGTTACTGACTGTACGACTGGCACCGTCATTAAACTGGGTGGTAATTTGAGCTAAGGTTTGGCTTCGCTGGCTACGTACAATACGCCTGAGCCGTCTCTCACCACGCACTGTCAAGGCTAATTGTCCTTTGCAGTTTGCCCGATCACTATTTTTTTTTCCTCCATCCATGTATTCTTGGTATACTGTTGACACTGTCGACCTTGAAAATCCTAGCAGTCTGACGATTTCGGAAATTGAATGGCCCATGCGTCGTGCACCTACGATTTGTCCGCGATCGAAGGCGTCTAAATCAGGCAGTTTACCCATACTGGCAACTCCAACAACTAATTCAGAACAACCACAGTACGCGCTATATATTCAGTTGCCACAGCGCCCTCACTTGCGCATACATGATGCGCAGCGATACACAATTTGCATAGGCTTTGCTATCCCTAATTCAGTGGCACTTCAGTGTAGATATATATATATACACTGAAGTGTAAAAAAAACTAAGATAGTTACTTAATACATCATCCGGCAACGGCAGTTATAATCGATATCGTGTAGTGACAGTTTTAAAGTCATTACCCTGATGTCAGTAGAGGCCCTCGAATAGGATTTAGATGCCATTTGCTCCAATGTTACATTCTTTTCACTTGAAATGATTGTGGAGAGAACACACCAGTAGCTTTCATTCTGTTTTTTTACGGACGCACTATTGCAGTAGGTTCGTTGTTATAACGGAAATCTTCTAATATCCCCAAAATGTCATGACCCATAACCACGAGGACCCATTATCATACCTCGTTGTGATTAATCTAAATCATGATCGCTTGCCATACATTCTGTCCAATTAACTTTTGAGACATCCAAAAATGTCCGTCTATGTAAGATTCCTTAAAAAGGAACGAATTTAAGAGAAAGTGAGTGTTACGACATGTTCCGAAAGTGATTGCGTATCTCAGTTATTCTAGCACTTCAGTGTATATATACCGGGTGGTTATAATTAAACTTCCCCTACAAACGGCATCCTACAGCGCAAACGGGTGAACGGAATGCAACGAAATTTTGTATATGGTTTATACACGAGATGCGCTCACGGAATTTCGAAAAAAAATTTAGTTCCTAAATGTCGACCAGAGGGCGCCTTTTCGGGAAAAACAGGAAATTTAACACAATAAACGACCAAAACGGAATACAGAAACAATATTAACATTTATTGACTAGTTTCTGATCACCTTGTCATCGAACCACATTAAGTAAAGGTAAGGGAGAAACAAAAACAGTTCAGTTTTCAGAAACAAGAACAGATTAGGACGAAATTGCAAAAAAGGAGCAGTTGTTAATCGTTTCCACGACGATGTAGGGAAAGCTGCTCCCCGTGACCATCTTCATTCACCTGCAAAATTTCAATTCGATGGACAGTGTGTTCAACAGCAGATCGTATCTGATCAGTTGTGAGGCTTCGCACATGAAGCGTTATAGAGTTCTTTAAGTCATTCAACGTCGCAACACCTCCACGATACACCAGACCTTTTTAAATAGCCCCATAACTAGAAATCGCATTGAGTTAGATCCGGCGAACGTGGTGGTCATGCATTAGGAAAGGAGCGACTAATAATACGTTTCTCTGTGAAATGTTGGAGCAATAACGCCTTCACGGACCCATGTATATGTGGGGACGTACCATCCTGCATGAAAATGGTCGATATAAGAACCTGCCTTTGCTGTTGTTGCGGCACAACAATCGTCATCAGCATGTCATGGTACCACGACCCGTAACGGAACATGTGACAGGCCCACGTTCACCTATTTCCTCAAAGAAGAATGGCCCAAGGATGAATGTCGCCGTGAATCCACACCAGACAAGTAACCTTTGGTCAAGTGACTTTTGGAGACTGTAGGGGAAATTCAGTCTGGATCCGCGGATTTTCCTTAGCCCAGATGCGGCAATTCTGTGTGTTAACTATCCCATTGAGGTAGAAATGAGCCTCGTCGCTCCTCAGAATATTCCAAGGCCATGACAGATCAACAGTCATTCTGTTGAGATAACTGACTGCGAATGAGAGACGTTGTGGCTTGTACCTATCAAGCAGCTCCTGGATATGGCGGATCTTGTATGGGAAGTAGTGTTTCTGAGTACTTTTCTGAGTACTTTATGTTTCTGAGTACTATTCTCTACTTCTACTATATCTGAGTACTATACTCTACTTCTGATTATGTTTCTGAGTAGTTTTCAGACGGTGCTGTAAGAATAGCCTGTCTGTCGAGAATATGCACGCGCGCTACTGCTCCCAAACTCTGATGTCTGTGACTGTGCGTCAACAGCTGTCTTGAAGGCATCACCAAGTACCGGTGTCACACGTTTACGGCCTCTTCCAGGTTGAACTCATAATTTCCACGTCTCTTCGAATCTCTTAATCATTGCCCGGATACCTTTATTAGACATTGGTCCACGCCGTAGTTTCTTTCTACTACGAAATTCACGAACTGCAGCAGAAGCATTCTCCTTGTTTTCGTAAAACAGCTTCCTCGATAACGCACCTTCAACTAAAGAGATTGCCATTAGTACAGCCGGAAACATCGACTTAAACATGACAACGTCTGCATACGTTTTATACCCTAACTTGTTTTGCCTAAAGCTTCCTCATCTTCCCAAGCATGCAAATTTCGACATTTTTCTCCTCAATTGACAGCTTTTCCCGGTTTTACATTTTATTACTCATAATTCTTGTTCTGGATTGTTAATATTGTTTCTGTATTCCGTTTTGGTCGTTTATTGTGTTAAATTTCATGTTTTTCCCGAAAAAGCGCCCTCTAGTGGACATTTTGGAACAAAAATTATTTTTAGAAATTCCGTGAGCGCATCTCGTATATAGCCCATATACGAAATTTCGTTGCATTCCGTTCACCCGTTTGCTCTGTAGAATGCCGTTTATTGGGGGGAGTTTAATTATAACCACCCGGTATATATATATATATATATATATATATATATATATATATATATATATATATATATATATATATATATATATATATTATATATATATATATATATATATATATATATATATATATATATATATATTATATATATATATATATATATATATATATATATATATATATATATATATATATATATATATTATATATATATATATATATATATATATATATATATATATATATATATATATATATATATACAGTATATATAACGTACAAAACCAAAAATCTTTTCTAATTTCCAAATTCTTTTCAGTTTCCTTTAAAATTGCTTGCGCGTAAGCAAACTAATTTCGTTTTCGCTTTTCGTTTTATTGCGAGTGATCTAAAAACAATAGTGGACAATTGATATACCGTCCCATAGCCCCAGTCTCGTGGGCAACTAAAATTCATAACAAGACCTGGGATTCCTATGCCCAGATAACTACGTCAGCCAATAAATTCAAGTTGCACGAGTCATGTGATAGCACCTCATGAAGCTTATTTAAGCCTGTACACGCTTTGAATATTGGCTTGTTTGAGTGACTCTGTGGCCTAGTAAAAGTGTTGTAACCCTACTACTAAAATATCAATAAAATAATTCTGGCTTCGACTATAATGATATGACCATGTCCTGAAATACTCCATCCACGGCATGTTACATACAAGTATATATAAATTTACACACGCAGTGAAACTTTTCTAGCCGGCTGTCCTTATTCGGCGGTCACCCCTCTAAACGGCCCATTTTGTTCAGCACCCGTTCAAGACTCTGTACAACCAATGTTATAGAAGAAACCTCTCTTCAATGACCACCCCTCATAACGGCCACTTTTTGTAGAAATATTACTGGCTGCGATAGAGAAGTTTTACTATAAATACATAAATAAATAAATATATATATATATATATATATATATATATATATATATATATATAATATTGGGTGTGTGTGTGTAGTTGCAGTGCATTTAACTTTGGAGGATGTAATGTTTATCCAATAGTAAAAGTTTTTCTTTCTTCAAAGAAATATTGCAGAAAATTCCCATTTTTAGATTATTTATACGAAAACAGATTATCGGTTCTTTCTTTTTGCACGGCTGTCATTTTTAGACATGATTTATTACACTTAAATAATCGTAAAAAAACATTATATAACAAAGAAAAAACATAAACAGTAATGAAATATGGAAGGTTGGAAAATTATCACTGTTTAGGGAGATAAAGTAGTTTTAAACTTTTTTCGTTAGAGGACAAACAAATAAGGGATGTTTTTAATCATGTTGCTTTAGACACGAACTTTCTTATTACTTTCTTTGTGGTTTTTATTGATTAAAGGTCAAAAGATAAAATAGAGGAAAAGAAACCTTCAGCATTGCATAACATTTGTGCTTTTTCTCGGAAGCCTTGATTTTTTGCTTCTTTATGATTGTAATTTGCATTTTTATTTCTTCACATATGTATCTCCCGGAACTCATTAAATTATCTTCACCGGCCGGAGGTTTTTTTTATATATGTATTGAGTCTAAAAATTTACTCTTTAAACATTGCGCTTTATCATTACACATATTAATTCCACAGTTTCTATCTGTTGTTTGAAACTAAAATAATCATATTACTTCTTTTTTCCTGCTTTAGTTCAAGTGCAATTTTTTAAACAAAATATTTCCCAGCAAAATTAAATTATGTTAATTGTTTCCCGTTCAATGAACTCCGCATAATTTGTTTTCAGTTATTTCCAGTTGCTGTTAAATCGTCTACTGTATCTATACAAATGTATATATATATATATATATATATATATATATATTTATTTACTTAATTACACACACATCTACACATGTAATATCTTAAATATTATGTCCTCCATTCTAGCATTTAAACTCCCTTTCCTAAATCTAATCCCCAGTAATATTAATTTACCGCTTTAAAACCCTTAGCCACAGAACGTCCCATGAATCCCATACCTTTGCATTTTTACACGTGTATATGTCCGAATGAAGGAGTGGGTTAGCTTCCTGAGCCCCTAAATCTGCTGACCCTACAAATAATAGTTACATGTCTGCCTCGCCCTCTCGCGTTTAATGTTGAAAGGTGGTATTATTCCGAACCTTTCTTCTGGAATGAAAGGATGTATTTTCGCTCTAATAAAGGATGTAGTAAAATTTTTGGCCGACTGCCTAGCTCCAGCCATGTAAATATGAGCAAATTTTCCCTTTCAGTTTATAATTATAAGGACGTGATGGAATGGGTATATTACACACACACACACATACATATACAGGTGGTTATCAAAATAATGGAAACACCTATCAATATTAGTTGTCTTTATGAATGTTCTTCGTAATCCTTAAAAATTAAGTCTGGCCACCGGTATTTTTTATGTAATATGGTGTATATATTATTCTAATGTCAGGTAGCATTAATGAAGTTAAGGGCACCGTGCTTTTGGGGGGAACAGCGTAAAATATCAAACCTTGCACACCTTGCGAAAAGAGCAAATTGTTGAAGCGCGTTTAAATTGGAGTATCTGTTACTCCAACCCCCAGGCTAATGAATGTTTTTCGAGCTACGGTACCAGAAGTCATGATAGCATACTGAGTGCAAAGAAAAACATCATTTGCCAAATAGAATAGTGAACAAAAGGGAGAGCTGAGTGAAAGAGACGGACGAGGTATTGAACCGGATTGCGACATGAAGAAAGAATCAACTTAATCCAAAATGACCGAAGAGCTCAATCTGCATCTGCATGTTCTGGTATCGGCTATTGGAGAGAGAAGGGAACTTCACAAACAAAGCATTTACGGAAGAGTAGCTATTTGCAAGCCACTTGTAACAGATGCCGATACAAAATATCGTCCACATTGGTGCCACGAGTGCAAAACCTGGTCGAGTAATATGTCGATAAAAGGCATTTGGTCCGACGAATCATTGTTCACATTGTTCCTCGAAACAGGACGTGCGTATGTCTGGAGAACACCTACACAAGCGTAAGATTCTGGCTGTCTCATCTCAACTTTCAATCATGGAGGTAGATCTATCAGGGTTTGGGATAACATCTCATGCTTTTCTTCAGGCTTTATGGTAACCCTAAAAGGAGATTGAATGCGAAGGACTATGTCGAAATTTTAGCTCACTAGGTCCATCCTATGGTGCAAATAATGTTTGTTGCAGGAGATGGCGTTCTATAGGATGATAATCCCCCTATACATACAGCTAAATCTATCAAGAATTGGTTTGAAGAGCATGAAAAAGGAGTGAAATATCTTATTTACCATGTACAATCCCCCCGACTATATACCATCCAACCACTGTGATCTGCATAAGCGGATAAAGCCAGGAATCGATATCCACCACAGCATCTCTACAGGAACTTTCATGATTTTTCCCTAAAAAATGGTATAATATAATCTTAACCGCTATTCATGACATGCATAATCCAATTCCAAGGTAAATTAGATGGTATTATGTGACAAAGGTGATCCTGCGCCGTATTTATAAAGGTTTTCATGATTTTTCTTAGTTTTTCCATTATTATGTCACTAAATTATTAGTTGGTAACTGTATAATGACCGTATCATGTTCTTCGCAATAACTATTTTTTTCTTTTAATCAACTAAATGTTATTCGAAGTTTTAATAAAGAAAATAACACATTAAGAGGTTGAAAGCTTTTGACAGAGGAAAAAGTTTTAAAATCCATAAAAAATCTATTAAAATACAAAATATAATGTATTGAGGGACACCGTATTAAATGAAACTGGTCATTAATTAAAAGAAGCTGATTCAAAAAATAATTATTAGAAATGAAAAATTTAGAAAATTTCTATTCGAAACGAAGCGTCTGAAAAAAAGACAACGATTTAAATGTTGTAGTTTTTTCATAATATGTGCTGCAGTACGAAAATGTATCAGACCGCTAGTAGCTACCAGCAATTTCTTTATGGCAGAGTTTATTAAAAATCTGATTATTTAACCATTTTATAGGTTAGGAAAAAATTATTCAGAAATTTTAACTGCACTTTTGAGCGTAATTAAAATTTGCAGTCAAGAAATTCTTTACTAGCTAGTTTATTTTTTTTGTCATTTTAACCCTCACTGCCGTCTTTTTTCTTAATCAGTATCAGCGTTTGTAATTGAGCTTGCAATATATATTTTGCATGGCAGTAAAAGTGAATATCATAGCATCTGGTCTTGGAATTAAAAAATACCTTTCTTCATTTCGTTATTTAATATTAACATATGCGTCGCTCTCTCTCTCTGTATATATATATATATATATGTATGTCTATCTGTCTGTCTGTCTATCTATTTATATATCTATCTATATATCTCACTGTCTGTCTGTCATCCATCTGTTCATTATATATATATATATATATATATATATATATATATATATATATATATATATGTCTATCTATCTATCTATCTATCTATCTATCTATATATATATATATATATATATATATATACATTAATATTAATTATACCTACACTATGCGCCTATCACTACCGAAAAGTATATAATGTGCCTAGGTTAAAACATTTTAAATGACAAATTTATTTGTTCCAGGAAATGTATTTTACATTTCCTGGTAAAAGTATTTCAGTACGAAGTAGTCGTGTCAAAGAAAGTGTTAAAGTAAATACAGGTGAACAAGGTGAAAATTGAACGCAGAAAGGATGAGGCTTGCAGGGATCCCTCAAGCGTTGAAATTTCTCTCAAATTTTCCGTTTACTTGACGCATCCGAGTAGAAAATTTCCTGTCTCTTTTAAACTCTTCAGAGAAAATATCGTTCCTGTCTAAAGAAATATTTTTCCTTTAACACTTTTCAATAAATGCTTACGTGTGTGTCTATGTTTGTCACATGCTGATGTGTGCATCTGTCTCTCGCTTTCTGTCTCTGTATATATATATATATATATATATATATATATATATATATATATATATATATATGTTTGTCTCTATGTATCCATCCATCCATCCATCGCCATTACATCACGTATTTAAATTATAGCCTTACC
>OU015490.1:146849267-146906767 GCA_907164885.2 Dolomedes plantarius
TTAAATGTACTCCGTAGAGAAGTGCGGGTTTTCAGCTAGTATTATATATTAAGTAACAGTATTATTAAAATAAGCAAAGACGTGGTGTAATAGCATAAGTTAGAAGAATGAAATGGCAATCCGTGTGGCTCATCTAAGGATGAGTACACATTTCTGTAAGTTATGCGCAACATTATCATGTATTATAATTGCGAATGAACAGTGATTATTGTTTTTTAACCCAATAATTTGATTAGACAACAAAGTTGGAAAGGACTTGAGAATGATCATATCAACGTATCTCTCTATGACGTATGTCTATGAACAGAACTTCTAGAGATATAATGGGAGGCAGTTTAGATACAGTCGATTCTGGTTAATTGGACCACTGGTAAATCGGACCAGTCGCTTATTCGGACCAAATCTTTCTGGCCGAATCTCGTCTTGTAACATAAGTAATGTTCGTTAAATCGAACCAAAATGTCCGCGTCCCGATGTGGTCGGATGAATCGACTGTATATCACTTTAAGCAAATTGCGGTCGTTTTAAGCAAATCGCTAAAAAATCAATTTCGAGAATTTATACACTGAAATTACGGATATACAACATACTACACATAGACAGTACATGATAAAAGAGTACCTCGCAGTGTAATCATTGTAAAAGCAAGCCGTTTTTTTGTTTGATTCTAAAATCTCGATAATTCGTTTAATGCCAATTTTTAATATGCCCTGAGCCTTTATACCTTTTGCTTTCATTTGCAATTCATTTCAATTTGAAAAATAAATAGTTTTTGAACACCGCCGTATAACTGGCCATTCACAATTTTACCCAAATAACTCTTTTAAAATCAAATGACAATTTCAGTACTTAATTTTCTCTACTCTCGATTTAATTTCTTGATATAAAAGATAATTTCAAATTCCTTACCCAGCTCTAAGTACTTCACGTGCCGAAAACAAGATTGAAAGCATTCAGGCCTTGCAAGCTGTACCGAATTACAGAAACTATAAATACTCCCCATGGAAAACTGAAAATCCAGTAAATTTTGTTTCCTGTTTTTAAGACGTCGGTATTAAAGGACTCCCCGTCTCCTGATCAGTATATATTAAAGTCACGTACCAGAAATCATCAGTTTGATGTTTCTTTCCAGACATTACATTACAAATAAACTATCCGGCATGTCTGCCTTTGCGAAAGAGAAGAAATTGAAAAGAAAGAGAGATATTGGGGGTGGAATTCATCGGACGCTGTTTTCTTTCACTCTTTGATAATATGGTTCATAAAAAAGAGTTTTTCGTTTTGAACTTTATTGGTAAGGGACAGGAAATCTTCAACAATATGTCTTTTTTTATTACGAGTTAAATATTTTAAGCGTATAAAATACTTCTGAAATTTTATGTTAGCTGATTTTATGTCATATGAATTTCCATTTATTTAAAATTGTGTTAATAATACTAATAATATGTATAAATAAAGTAGGATTTAAATAGAAAGAGGAAGAAATTTGATCTTACATAGAAAATTTTAATATTACTTATTAATTAAAGTAGCAAACAAATTCATAAAGATAAACACGAATAGGAAAATGACTTGGAATTCATAAGTATCCTCTTGGAACTGATAAAACTTAAATTTATGAATTAAAATTTTACTAACATAAGAAAGTAATACCGTATTTATCAAACTTATTTTCATTATTATTTTTATCTAGATCTAAGCATTACATACATCGAAAGTCAGTTTGAAATCAGTGTCTTCCCTCATAAAAAGTAAAAGATCTGAAGTAGAAATTTTTTACGGTTATAGCTATAGAAACTCGAATTTTTCGAATGGCAATGACCAATTTTCCCCGTCGCAAAATGCTCAGCGCATGCCAAAACCCTAAATAGCGTTGGAACGGTACGTGTATCACAAAAAAAACGGACGCGTTATGCACGCACAAAAAACAGGTCTACGAACGGCCAACAAAAGTACGATGATGGCACTCATGTGGAAAATGTGTAATCCCAATAAAAGTTTTCTTTTGTCCGATCAGTGTTTCCGATCTGTGATACACGTACCGTTCCATGACTATTTAGGGTTTTCGTATACGCTGAGCATTTTACGACGGGAAAAAGTGGGCGTTGTGATTCGAAAATTTCGAGTTTTGGAACCTATAACCGTAACCGTGAGCGCCACTTTGTTGCCGTTCACAAAATCCCGAGCTCATACCTCTGAATAACTATATGTGAAATCTCATCTCGTTCGGTTGAACGGAACGACCGCTAGAGGTCCATATATCGGAAAAAAATTTTATGACCACCCTGTGTGTGTGTGTATATATATATATATATATATATATATATATATATATATATATATATATATATATATATAAATCAGTGATATAATTACATAATACGAGTACAGCTTGGGAAACAGCTTATAAAATGTTTGAAATCAATGTTCATGAAGCATGCGTATAACAGAAACACATAGCTTTTGATATATACACTAAAATTGGACGCTGACAGCAAGTAAACTATTAGTAAGATTAGTGAATGGGTGGGTCAAAAATATAGTTTTCAGTATCATGTATAGATTAACTGCATACATCATCATTCCAGGTAACCATGCGAAAAATATATTAACATGTCTTGCAAACATATGTATACTCGTTTAGTATCTCCAAATAATACAATAGCTGGAGGCGGTCGAAAGACTGAGAAAGCTTATGGTATGAACAATAGTTCCCAAACACCCGTGTTTGAAGCCATTCAGAGTTGGCATTCAGGTATAGTTCTCAATATGATCTCCATAAGGGATGCCAAAAACCTTTGTACAATCAACAGGCTTTCTAGCTAGCTTCACAATGGTAATGCAAATGATTCAAGTGAATGTACGATGAATAAAGTTTTCTTTACCAGGAAATGGTGCCAGGAGATATAATATATCCTGACTATGTAAAATACTTTAATATTTTAATGGCATAAGTGCATACAATTATACATTATATCTATCTATCTATCTATATCTAACTCTCCCCATCTATACTAACTCTCCCCATCTAAGCCAGGTGATAGTCGAATGGCTAGGGCGATGGCATTCAGTTCACATGCTGTTGGTTCTAGCCCCACTGTTGGCATGGATGTTTGTATCCGTTAGGAATCGGCTATAAAATGTAGGTCCCTATCTAATTCGCCCTCGTGTAGCAAAAAGTTGACTGTAGCGCTACAAACAAACCAAAGCCAAAACCAAAACCAAACCTCACCATCTAAAGGCATCTTCTGCCATATAGTGATTTATAGTGATATAAGCAAGGTATTGAACAACCTGTCAAAAGCTAGTGTTATTAAAACATAGTAGTTCGGTAAGTATTACCTTCGAAATATTCTTGTAAAAACCTTATAAGGGTATATATTGGCGTGAAAGCATATTAAAAAGTGTTTTATTTATACAGCTATTATTAAATAATAAATTAAAGCAACACTTTTGAAAGATTTTTAGTGTTTAGTGAAATTACATGTTTGACGTAAAATATTCAAATGCACCAGAAAAGTTATAATCAGTCTCACTTATTTTTTCCTTCGAAATAATTGATAGCTCTTGTAATTAGAACTCCTAAGGAATGGTTTCACTTCAAAAACAAAACTGATCACACTTTGCACTCCAGTTGAAACCTGTGAACATGTCAAGTAATAAGTGGAGTGTGCCTTAACTTAAAATTGATTTTTTTGACATATTACTGACTTCCAGAGTAGGAGATAAATCGTGTATCGGAAGTCGATATGAAGTAAATGTCTTGAAAATTAAATCATGAAAATTAAATAGAAGTGTTCTGTTCCGGCAGATAATGTCTCATCCTTTAATCAGTGAGGATAAAAGAATTCTTAGATTTCACGCTCTCAGACAACTCACATTTCAAACCAAAAATTATGATCCTATCCTTTAAAGTGTTATACACTATCTACCAATAAGTATTTGGACACCTGTGATAGAAAAGAAAAAAAATACTCATATTCAACAGTTGATAGAGCCTTCCCAAGGGGCAATTACAGCCTCAACCCTCCAGGGCATGCTTTACCCAAGTCCTTGTATGATGGCTAGTGGTATTTTCTTTCACTCGGCTTGGAGAAGATATCTAAGTTCCTTCACCGATTTTGGACGGTTCTTGCACCCCTTAATTTGGTCATCCAACTCGTCACACAGACTCCCGATATGGTTCAGGTCCGGGCTCTGGTCAGGCTAGTCCATTCGGTTAACCCCAATGACACCATACCAATCCATGGTGGAACTCGCAATATGACAGATGGTGTTGTCATCCTGGAAGTAACATGGGTCCAACCCGTAAAACTGTCACAGCGTAGGAACCCCACTTTCACCCAGAATAGTGCAGTAGGCGTCGGCGTTGAGCTTACCATGAATTGGAACCGAGGGTCCTAGTCCATACCAGGAGACACACCCCTTGGCCATAATTCCACCTCCGTCGTACTTTACTTTGGGCACAATGCATTCTGGCAGGAGACATTCTCTAGACCAAGGGTGTCAAACTCAAAGGCTACCTTGGGCCAAACAAACAAGGTTTAACTATAGGTGGGCCGCAAAAAAATCAATATTAATAGAAACGTAGGTTTATTTACCTAATTACAGTATATTCAACATAAATATATGCATTTTGTTTAATAATAGCAAGAAAGAGTATCATTACAAAAACATTTAACGAATTCTTCCTATCTTATATAATAAAATAACCGACTCAGAATTATATTATTGTGTGCGAATATATTGGCCGGCCCCAAAAATGTTCGTCGCGGGCCGCATGCGGCCCGCGGGCCGTGAGTTTGACTCCCCTGCTCTAGACAGACGCCAGACTCAAACACTGTCATCCGAACGGTAGAGGGTGACCTTGATTCGTCGCTCCAGATAACCCATTACCAGTGATCTACGGTCCACTCTCGACGTGCTTTTTATTAACCAAGCAAAGCAGTTGGACTTAGTGATCGAAGGCTTATGGGCGACAGCACGACCATGAAAACCAAGCAGATGTGCTCCCTTACGGATGGCATTCATCGAAAGAACACTTCCGGATGCCTGTTGAAACTCCTGGAGTATGTGGGCCATCGGTTGGGAGGGGTTCTTCAGAATTTCTTTGCACAGCACCCGTAGATCTCTATCTTCCAGTTTCGTGGGTTTGCCGATAGGGCCCGTTCTAAGGGTGCGCAACCCGTACGTTTGTCCGGGGCGCCAAAATTTAGGGGCGCCATTTTGGCTGTAAGTGCGAGAAAAGTATTGATGTGTTAAATACCCAATTAATAGAAAATTTCACGTATCGATTTTTTCGTTGACTAATTATTTACAGTGCGTAGCATATTTATATTGTTTATGTCTAAAGGCTAAAAATATTTACACTATTATTGAAAAATTAACGCAGAATTTGTAAAGGGCGCTGCTTGAATTTGTTTGAACATGCATATGAACATGCTCTGAATAGACAGCATTAGCACGCGAGCAGAGCTCTGCTTCAACTTGTGTTTCAACATGCATAGATTTGCTTATTACCTCTAATTATAATAGAGCGCTTTCATTAAACAATAGCATTGTTCTTGCTATTACGTCGGTAGTGATAAGAAGTGGAAGTTCATAAAATTTACTTCAGAGAGCTTTCTTAACTTTTAAAGATACGTATGTCGCAGTGCTGTGACATGTCTCTCAGAACCAGATGCAAAACAGGTGCAGTAGACATTATTAATGATATGGCAGAAGCATCCTTGGAAGCCGCTAATTTCTTCAACATGGCCCAAAAATATATATATATTTTTCGGCATCTACTTATCGATGGGCAATATTTTTAAAACATGTTCAAGGTTTATCTTTAAAACCATTGAGTGACACTAGATGGGAGAGGTAGATAGAGGCCTTAAAGCCTTTGAGATTCCATTTGGGAGATGTATACGGCGCCTTGCTAAGCAATTACGAAAACCAAGAAATTGATAATTCTGTAAGACACGAGGCCTCGGGTTTATTAAATGGTATTATACATTTAAGTTTTTGTGTTCATTAGTTATTTGGCATAAAATACTAAATTCCATTAATCCAATAAGCAAGTTTATGCAAACAAAATATTTTGATCTAGCCTCTGCACTTAATCTTTTGCAAAACTACAAAATATTTTTTAAGAATCTTAGATTGGATTCGTCCTTCGATGAAACTATTATTAATGCAAAAGAACTTGCTAACGAAATTGATTTGGAGGCTAATTTTGGATGAACAATAATACATCGCGTAAGAAGAAGAAAAAGGAACTTCGCATACGAAGCAGGAGATGAACCCATCAAAGATCCAAAAGAAAAATATAAAATAGATTTTTTTATTTTACAATAGATCAAGCACTAAATACACCAGATGCTAGATTTGAACTACTTCTTAATCATAGTAACTATTTTCAAATCTTATATAATATATACAGTGGTACCTCCCTTAACAGACACTCCCGAATAGCGGACACCTCTAATGAACGTACATTTTAACGAGTCCCAGTCCTTTTATATAGGACAATCCATGTTATTCCCTCTGGATAGCGGACAGGCATTTTTGAAGAACTTTGAATTATTTTGGCAATCATTTCAAAATTATTCTAACAAGCAAGCTAAAAATATATGCTTATGCGTCTTTGCAAAGCCTAGATGTTTCCTAAGAAGCCCGGATATTTCAAGAACATTGATGTACAAAAACTTAGTGTTTCGTGGAGAAATAAGAAAGCGTGTATGACTGCTGAGATAATGAGCGATTGGCTGGTGGAGATAACAAAATGAAAAAACAAAAAATAAAAATCATGCTGTTCATGGACAATGCTACTTCCCATGCTGATGATTTAAAGCTCAAAAGTGTTAATTTAATTTTCTTGCTTCCTAACACCACTTCGATGCTACAGCCACTTGATCAGGGAATTATCCGCAGCTTTAAAAATTACGATACAGAAAGCTGCTTCTGAGACATGTGCCTTCACGAATAATCTCCTACAAATCCAGCGAAGAGTTGACAAAATCGGTATCTGTTTTGGATGCAATTTCTTGGACTACGTCAGTCCTTAAAAAGGTGGAACCTGGGTGCGTTCTAAACTGTTTTAAGAAAGCAGGATTTTTTAGTACAAGCGAAGTGGCAACTGACAGTACTACTGAAAAAAGCGAAAAGAACTTTCGGATCTAGTAACCAATTTGGATTCAAATGTCAGTGTTGAAGAGTATGTCAAGATCGACGACGATTTATCCATTGAGGAAGAAAACCTGCATGTTTCGAATTTCATTCATCGGGACACCACTGAAGCATTGGCCCTCTCTGAGGATGAAAAAGAGGAATCGCCAATGGAAGACTGAAAAATCAAAGATTATTCGGAAGCACTGAAATACAGCGAACAATTAAAACAGTTTTTTATGAACAATGAAGATTCGGAGGGACAAGCAAAGCTAAATCTTATGAAGATTCACCTTTAAAAACAGATTTGATGCGTAAAGAAGAGAAATCAAACTTTGTTAACAAAATTTTCAGTAGTAATTACAATAATTTAGCTCCAATACATTGTATTTTGAGATTACTTAATGTAAGATAAAAGGATCAGCCACGATTAAAAGGTAAAATAGTAAATAGTTATTCTTTTCTTACCTAATTAATTTTTCCTTTTTAATTAAAATTGCATTCGTAATTTTCAATCAAATGTCAAACAGAAGTACAAAAACATTTTTTATAAAAAGTTTGTCCTCCCCAATAGCGGACACCTCCTAATAACGGACAAAATTTTTGGTCCCGTGACTGTCCTCTTTTTGGACCACTGTACAATTTTAATACCATGTCCAAAGAAATACTGCTAAAACACTGTAAAAATATAGAATGTATTTTAACTGATGATGATTCTGTTGATATAAATGGGCTAGAATTAGCAGAAGAAATTTCAGCAGTAGCTGCGCTTTTGGGCAAAAAAGAAAGCCTAAGTAATGTACTGAGCTTAATAACAAAGTTAAATTTTGACCCAAACCTTACTATTGGTTTAAGACTATTGCTAACGATACCAATAATTGTAGCAAGTTGCGAAAGGAGTTTCTGTAAGTTAAAATTAATTAAGAATTTTTTACGTTCGACTACTACACAAAATCGTCTTACTGGTTTGGCCATTTTGGCAATTGAGTTTGAAATTGCTGATCAAGTAAATTTAAAAGATGCAATAAAAAAGTTTGCAGAACTGAAAGTAAGAAAAAAAAGTTTTTTTGTGATTTTAGTGTAGTTGATGTTACCTTCTTTTGTTTTCAAAATAATGGCATTTTGATTGTTTGTGCAATAATACACATTTTTAATAGCATTTAAATATCTAAAAAATTATATGTTTAACAATTTTCGCCTAGGTACAAATATTTCTTAATTAATTTCTACTGTTTTGTACTGCTTGAATATCAATGTTATGTTATGCTATATGTTTATTTCTAAATATATGCTCTGATCAAAATTTAAATAAAATGATTTGATTTTTATTAAAAATAAAAAATATGTACTTTTATTTAAAAATTTATATATATATATACATATATATATATATATATATATATATATATTCATTCTTAAAAGGCGGCAATTTGTCTTTTTGTCCGGGGCTACGTAACCGCTAGAGCGGGCGCTGTTTGCCGACTCGAGGCACATTCTGTCAATCACCAATCACCTTTCACTTCTGAATCACATAGGCCACTGCCGATTTCGGGTAATTTAGTTCACTAGATATGTCCTTTAAAGATCAGCCATTTCTGTGATACCCGACGATTACACCTTTCTCGAAATCACATAACTCAGCACTTCGGGGCATCTTGCATGCGACTAATGCCAATGTTGTTTCTACACGATATTTAACGGCGGAGGGCGTGACGTATATCAGAACCGCAGATATCGTCATTTGCATGGGTGTCCAAATACTTATTGTTAGGTAGGGTATATATATATATATATATATATATATATATATATATATATATATATATATATATATATATATATATATATATATATATATATATACATATTATTGATAATAATAATAAAATACCAGTTCCATCATTTTTATCATTTTAAGATCTTGAATAAGATGTTAAGACCTTTCCTAAATTCAGGTAATGCACTTGTAAGTAGACAACTTTGAATTGTTTCTTTAAATTTATCCTTTTAGACATGCTGTGAAATAGTTACATGGAGTTCTCGATGAAAGAGATAAATTT
The DNA here is from genome assembly GCA_907164885.2 of Dolomedes plantarius. Taxonomy (NCBI): domain Eukaryota; kingdom Metazoa; phylum Arthropoda; class Arachnida; order Araneae; family Dolomedidae; genus Dolomedes; species Dolomedes plantarius. The sequence goes on from OU015490.1 coordinate 146,858,480, forward strand.
ATATAACTTTGAGTAACGGATAAAAATAATTTGAGATGTTCATTGAAAATCCCATAAACAACGGTTTTTATTTAAAATCTAATGGGAATAAATTTTATTCGAAATTATTAACAGTTTTGTAATTAGAATTTCCAAGGAAGTGCTTCCCTGGTTAAAAAAAAAAAAAAAATCCCTATTTGCATGATAATTGAAACCTACTCACATGCTGAGTAATAAGTTGAGTGTGCCTCAACTGGAAATTGATTTTTCGACATAATTTGCTGACTGCAAGCGCAGGCGATGAACACGACATGTATCGAAAGCCGATATGAAGTCAATCTCTTCCATTACGGAATGTAATCGAAGTGTTTTATTCCGACAGATAATGTCACATCCCCTAAATATTGAGGATAAAAGAATTCTTAGATGTGACGCTGACAAACAAGTTTCATCTAAAACGAAAAAATTGTGGTAGAAATGCTGACTTTGGTTAATCCACAATCAAATAAAAACGGTGGCAACAATGTTTTCGAACTAGTTAATAGAACAGTTAATAAAGATCTAGTTAATCTCGAGTTAAGGACTAAGTAACTGGAACGAATTAATTTTGACGGTATTTTATTTGACTGGATTTCAAGTAGCTAATTTACTGTTTTTGTTTGTACAAGTTCCTTGTAAGACAAAAAAAATAATGGTTTTTATCCGTCATATATATATATATATAATATTAAAAACTAGTAATTTCTTAATTCAACACTCTTAACATTTAAAAACTGTTAATTCCTCACTTTACTATTCCAAATTACAAACCCTTTTTTAATCCCTTAAAACATTTAATTCCCTATGGGCATTCGCGTTAAATTCCATTATTATAGCCTTAAGCAAAATCATTCAAGATGGCTGTCTTTTTTAACTAAAGAGACGCTGCGTGGCATCAGTGCAGGTTTAAATCAGTTCTGCACATCAACAACAACTTTAAACCAATCAACAATTAAGACACACCCTTTAATCACGTGATTGACTGAAGTCTATATAAGACATGTTACCCGGAAGTAGGACGGATTCCTGTATTTTCTCTTGCTGCATCCATACCGACGGATCAGTCGGTGATCTCAATAAACATGTAGTCGTGAAAGTTGTGTTTTGATTTGTGTCCGAGGGTGGAGATGAAATTGCGGAATGGATTAAAATATTTGTGATGCACGGCCGGGCGACAAGTCATCGATGTTAACCTCAATAAGATATGCCACTCAGCCTTTCCTTCGTCGGCCCGTGCCAGTGCCATTACATATATATATATATATATATATATATATATATATATACACAGTATGCCCACTAAAGTCCCTTCCCACCCTCTTAACTTCGGAACGGCTGCTGCTATATTCATAAAAGTGGTGTCTAGGTATAGTAAAGTAGCCATGCGCTACTGAATGAAACCACCTACCGCACCACCTGGTGGAAAACTACGGAGTTAGCATTCCTATCTCGAAAAAGGAACGAGATAGGGAAAAAAGTGATTTACAAAGTTGTAAAAAATCATCGATTTAGTACGAAAAGATACCTTGTAGACATTAATGAGAAGATTACAACCGTTAAAACGCGCATTTGTTTTTTCGTGATTTCCTCAACTGTGACGTGACAAAAGGATCTGAGAAAGAAAATAAACTAATTTTAACAATATACCTTTATTTTAGATGTTAAAACTTCTCACCGTCAGCTGCAATATACATTTGAATCCTCGTTTGAATCTCATGTTGCACACGTTGGAGCATTGAGCGTGACACGTTGGCACAAGCGTCCGTAATGCGTCGTTTAAGGTCCTGCAATGTTTGTGGAGGGGTCGCATACACCTGCTGTTTCAGGTATCCCCACAGGAAAAAGTCCATTGGAGTCAGATCAGGCGAACATGGAGGCCACTCTTCGAAACCGCCATACCCAATTATTTGGTCCCCGAATTCCTTGACGAGGTACTGCTTCACTGGCGATCTCAGCTTTGGAATACTCAGCCATGACCACGAGCATCAACATACTACAACCCCAAGAAGATGTCTCTTTTATAGCGGTCTCAGGTGAACAGGCGTGACGTTTCTTACGTATTTGCATACTGCAAAAATTTCGAACACCAAGCGCAAGTTGCGCTGAGTTGGTGTGACATTATTTTACACGATCTACGTACTGTCTACTCTGTTTATAAAGACAATCAATACAAGGATGAAACCCTCGAGGTTTGAACCGCGGTCCTTTTGATTGGGGATCAAAAGCGATATACCACTGTGCACATTGCGGTGTCGTGTTTTGCCCGAAAGATAATCATATCTCTTTTCGTTCAAGTTTCGTGACGTCACAGTTTAGGAAATCACGAAAAAACAAATGCACGTTTTAACCGTTCTATTCTTTGCATTAATGTCCACAAGGTATCTTTTCGTACTAAATCGATGGTTTTCTACAACTTTGTAAATCATTTTTTTCTCTATCTCGTTTCGTTTTTAGATAGCAATGATAACTCCGGAGTTTTCCACCAGATGGCGTGGTAGGTGGTTTCATTCAGTAGCGCATGGCTACTTTACCATACCTAGACACCACTTTTATGAATATAACAGCAGCCGTTCCGAAGTTAAGAGGGTAGGAAGGGACTTTAGTGGGCATACTGTATATATATCAGTTCCGTGACAGACTAACTGATAACGCACGGACCAAACCGTTGGACCTAAATGACTGATATTTCGTATGGCGATTCTTCTTCTAGTGTAGGGGTGCACTGAGAAAGATTTTTGAAAATTCTTCTTAGATTTTTTTAAAATTAAATTTCTAAGCTTTTTTTATAACTTTTTTAAAGTTTGCATTTAAAGTAATAATCTGAGAGTTATAAAATTTATATCACAAGAAAGATCATAAATGTTCCTTTAAAATGAAATCCTTTTAGAATCTTTACCTCCATTTCCTCATTTTTGGTTGATTTTTTAAAGATTAATTTTGGGAATTTAATTTAATAAATGCTGCTCAGGTGGTTTCTCTTCTTTTTGTGATACTTTAAATTAATTGCGCGTCATTGCATAACAATGAAATAAATTGACAAAAAATATTAAAATCCAGTAAAAGATAATGTTTAGCCACTAGATTAATTGAGATGGAAGTTTTTTAAGAATTTAAGTCAAATTAGTATTTTTATGGATATTAAACGATCAGATTAATTGTATACATTTACCGTTGTATTTTATTTGAATATTTTCTTCTGCATCATTTTGTATATATATATATATATATATATATATATATATATATATATATATATATATATATATATATATATATAACGGAAATCTAGCAGTAAAATTCCAGTCCTATCATTTTAAAAGCTTTTTTAAATTTAGCCTACTCATGTGTAAACAAATATCCTTTACGGATTCTGTGAATTTATACATAAATGCAGGTAAATATTTACATATAATTGTCGGTGAAAGAGAGAAAAATATAATTTAGAATAACGAATAAATGTAATTTGAGATGTTCATGGAAAATCCTCTAAACGATGGTTTTTACGTAAAATCTTATGAAAATAAATAAGTAACAAGAGTCGCCTGCCGGCAAATCACGGCATATTTTGGTTTCTAAATATTTCCGTTCTCTTTAAAATCGAATCTATTCACCTGACATTTTCGAATATTTTTTTGTTTGTGATACATTTACTATAGGATATATATTGATGTATGGGAGGAAAAATCTATTTTAAAAACACCGCACTAACAATAGTATTGAAACACTTTATCGACTTTTCCGAAAATATTATATACGGATGAAATATTTTAAAGGATTTCTTAAGAACCGTGAAAACTCTTATATATTTTTCGCTACAATCGAGACTATTATTAAACTGATATTAACTATTTTTATATGATAGTGCTGAAGGCCGATCCCTCTCCCTGGTGGATGCCTAACCGCCCCTGGGTCCGCTGCTGTTCGTTGTGGGAATGTGTTACACTGTTGATGAATCAAGATATGATCTTTAGCCCCAAAATTATTATACATATATTTCTACTGGGACACACCACACATTACTATACACACTTATATATTACAAATTTACATAGATCAATTAATTCACGTGCAAGCCACTTTCCATGTGGCTAGCTCTTATACCGAGACCTTTCATCTTAAACGTAGGCGAGCGAATGTCTCCCCGAACCAGCCTTTTTTCCCTTCCGCCAAGCGGGTTCATCCCCCCTCGCTCGACCACCCCCAAGCAGGCAGTTCCGGTCAGGTAGTCATCGGGGGAGAAATAGGCGAGGGGAAGAATAGGAGTCCATTCCTGGTAGAGAGTATAGTGCAGAGGTGGGGAACCTTTTTACCATTAGAGGCCACATGTAAATTAGATAGTAATAAAGGAGGCCGCATAAGTTGATGAACATATAGATGCGACTTTTATGAAATTATTATAGTTAGATATAGTTTTAACAATTTGGTGCATTATATAGAAAAATAAGAAAAAAAATTAAGTTCTTATTTTTTTATTATTTGACATAAAAAGTTACAATATAAAATATTTTTGTATTCATATAAGGATAAAAACTTGTTATAACATTAATCATTAATTGTTTTTTTTTGCAGAAAAAATAATACGTTTTAACTTACATGGAGTCAGTCACAACAATAATAGTAAGAAAATAGTTTTGTGTAGAACATGTCTGGTACTATTGCTAAGAAACTTTGAGCATTAAATTACATATAAAGTGTAGTTAAAGTATAATACAATGAAGGTAAACGAAGCTCATTTGGATAAATATACAATTGTAGCGACTTTAGACAACAATTTCAAAATGTCAACCTTATTTTGGCTGACACTGTACATACATTCATGCCGTTCTTTATTTAATTCTATTGATTTGGAAATTGTTGTAATCTATATAATTAAATATTAATTAATACAAGTGCTAGCTTTTATGAAGACCGCAAGAGAAGATCACGGAAGCACGTTCCCCACTAGGGTGGTTCGAAAAAAACTTTTTTTAAAATTTCAGATCTCTAGAGTGCACAAAAGTTGCCATTGGTATAGACGTGAAAAAAGCACTAACTACTACTTTTTTATTAATTTGTCTTCCGGTCGCGCAATGCCATTGAAGTTAGCAAAAAATTGTGAAAAACCTTAATTTTTCATAATTTTTTTAAGCACGCCAGATGGTTTTAATTGCGTTCCTATACCATGAATTAACCACTAAAAGTGTGTAAAATCAATATATATGCACTTATTATACATTTGTTTCATATATTCCGGTCGCGCAACATAGTACAAAATGAGTAAAATTAGTAGTTTTTGCAAAATTTCAAAGTTTGACTGTTTAGTACATTTTAATCATACGACTTTTACAGACGCTATATTTTAATTCTATTATAGTAATATATTTAAAATCCAAGCATATAAGATAAACTTTGATATTCAAGTGGAATTCGGTCGCGCAGCTTCGTCAAAAACAGCAGAGTAGCCTACTACCGAGAGGCGAGGCCTTCGTGAATCAGATACTTGTTATGTTGTACACAAGAGTAAAGTCCGAAGAGAAAAAACTTGTGTGATAGCTAGTTTGCAAAGTGATATAAGTTTAGAAATTTATGGTCTTTACTTTGATGGACGAAAAGACAATAAATTGTCAATTGAAAAAACTGGCAGAAAACACTTTCGAAGAACCTATAAGGAGGAGCATTACTCTTTAATTCAGGAGCCAGGCTCCACTTACAAAGGACACACTTGTCCCTCTTCAAGCTCAGCAACCGACATAGCCAAGAGCATGACGTCTTATGTATCAAAAATGGCTTTTTACTTGACAAATTTGAAGTTGTTTGATGTGACGGTACTGTTATTAATACGGCTTAAGAAATGGTGTAATTCGACAAATAGAGATACATGTGGGAAGACCTCTACAATAGAGTATTTGTCTTCTCCATTACAACGAACGGCCATTCCGCCACCTTTTCCAACACTTAGATGGAAATACAACAGGCCCAATAGGATATTCCGGACCGATTGGAAAGGCCCTACCTGATTGTGAAAGACTACCAGTTGTTGATTTTAATCCTATTGATTGTGAGATTCCAAAAGTTGACAAGCGTATTCTTAGCAAGGACCAATTGTACTTGCTTGAGATATCAGAAGTCATCAAGTCAGGACATTGTTCAGAAGACTTTGTAGTACGTGATCCTGGCCCAATGTCACATTCAAAATGGCTTACTACTGCAAACCGAGTTTTGCGCCTCTACATCAGTGTGTCAAGCCCTTCTGTAAATCTGAGAGAGATTGTCACATTCATTCTCAAATGTTATATGCCTATGTGGTTTGCCATAAAAATAAACCACAAATTCACAGATGGGCCTAGACATGTTTACAAAACTACTGAATCTACAAGGTACTTACCAGAAGAGCTGCTTCAAGTTGTTGATCCCGTTTGACAACGGAATGCTTACTTTGCCCATCCCGAAAATTTACTGTTGGCTATGGTATCTGATGAAAGAAACCATATCCGAGAGCTGGGCTTTAGGCGTATCATGAAGGCAAAGCAAGCAATATCTGAAAGTGACTCTATCAGAATCTTTAAACCACCAAAGCTAAACTTTGAAGCTAAAGACTATACCGAAATTATCAAATGGAGCACCAGTACACTGACTCCTCCTCCACTGTTAAGAAAATTGACTAATGAAGAGATAAAACAGTATGTGAGCAATGACTTCAAGCCTGTTATGAGTATAGATGCTTTCCCATGCCATACACGGGCAGTTGAAAGATGCGTTAAGCTAGTGACCGAAGCTTCAAGTAAAGTGTGTGGACACAGTTCCAGAGACGGCTATATTAGAACCACATTACTGTCACGCTCAACGATGCCAACTTTTTTACACAAATCCGAATTTCGATGTTAAGCGAAATAAATTTGTACATATTGTAAATAACACACCCTACATTAGATGGTCCGTTGGGTAGGGTATGGGTGGAACTCGAAGTGCAGCCACCTCCCCGTGGTGAGTTCTGGGTCGTTTTGTAAACAAAATGAGAATTGAATATTGAAATAAAAAAATTACCAAATATTTACTACACTGCTGGCCACTGTAAATGCAACACCCTGAAGGAAACATGCAAATAACATGAAATTTACAACATGCATTAGCGGAGGTGAGATATGCAAATGATTAGAATTTCAGCGCAGACGCACATCACGCGCGCCTGAGACGCCACTTCAAAGCGCTATTTAAGGCTTGGAGATTTCGACGATTTCAAGTTCGGCAATTGTGTTTTTCTTGTGGTTTTTAAAAAAAAACGATCAATTATGCCTCGTCGAAAACAGCGATCATCTTTTGATCAAGTATCCGAGATCGACAGAGGAAGGATAGTGGCCTACCGAGATTGTGGATTATGTTTCAGGGAAATCGGTAGTCGTGTTGGACGAAACCAAACAACAGTAATGCGGATATGTGATCGTTGGATGCAGGAGGGTACGATGGACCGGCGTGTTCGATCGCATCCACCTCAGTGCACCGCTTCACGTGATGACAGGCAAATTGTGCGCATGGCAGTAACGGATCGCTCAGTCACATCACGAACCATAGCACAGCACATTCAGTCTGTAACGCATCATCCAGTGTCTGCGCGTACCATTCGACGCCGTTTACAGCAGAGTGGTCTGTCCGCAAGACGTCCATTGCTTTGTCTACCCTTGACGCAGAACCACAGAGTCTGGAGACACCGTGAAGAGAGGATGCTGAACAGCTGCGTTATGCACCGCCACACTGGTCCTGCACTGGGTATTATGGTATGGGGCGGTATTGGATATCACTCTCGCACACCTCTAGTACGCATTGCCGGTACTTTAAACAGCCAGCGCTACATCTCCGAGGTGTTGGAGCCAGTTGTCCTTCCTTACCTTCAGGGCTTGCCCACAGCCATATTTCAACAGGATAATGCACGACCACACGTGGCACGCATTGTCCAACGGTTCTTCGTCAATCGCCAGATTGAATTGCTTCCCTGGCTGCCTCGCTTTCCGGATCTTTCGCCGATAGAAAACATGTGGTCCATGGTTGCTCTATGATTGACCCAGATCCCATCCCCAGCTGCCACAGCAGATCAACTTTGGCAACGTGTGGAAGCTGTTTGGTCTGCTGTACCCTAAGAACTCATCCAAAGTCTCTTTGAATCCATGCCGAGGCGTGTGGCAGTGGTGATCTCCAACAATGGCGGCTACTCTGGCTACTGAATTTGTCAGAAACCACACTTCACAGAAGTCTATAAATTTAATCATTTGATACTTGGTCAACATGTTATCTACAAAATAAATTTTGTTGTGATATCTCTTGTCTTTCTTGGTGTTGTAATTTTGGTGGCCAGCAGTGTATTAGAAAATTTCTAAATTATCTGAAAGGAAACATTGTCAAACAACAAATATGTCAGACAACGATAATGGCTGCTACCGGCTGCGAGCGCATCGCTGGCATTCATCACGTACGCATCGCCTCTCTGCCCAGGTAGGCTACTCTGCTGTTTTTGACAAATTCCACGACCAGTGCGCGACCGAATTCCACTTGAATATCAAAGTTTATCTTATATGCTTGGATTTTAAATATATTATTGTAATTAAACTATAGCATCTCTAAAAGTCGTATGATTAAAATGTACTAAATAGTCAAACTTTGAAATTTTGCAAAGACTACTAATTTTACTCAGTTTTTACTATGTTGCGCGACCAGAAGATATGAAACAAATGTATAATAAGTGCATATATATTGATTTTGCATACTTTTTGTAGTTAATTCATGGTATAGGAACGCAATTAAAACCATCTGGCGTGCTTAAAAAAATTATGAAAAATTAAGGTTTTTCACAATTTTTTTGCTAACTTCGATGACATTGCGAGACCGGAAGAAAAGTTAATAAAAAATAATAATTGGTGCTTTTTTTCACGTCTATACCAATGGCAACTTTTGTGCACTCTAGCGATCTGAAATTTAAAAAATAGTTTTTTTCGAACCACCCTATTCCCCACCTCTTGTATAGTGGTTAGCTTCGTGATATTCCACGCAGTGGCCTTGCGATGAAATTCCGATAAAGCTTGGCCTTTCCCGTGTTGTCCCCTCATATGGAGAAATGTTGGCTTACCTAAATGGTGCTACCACAATAAAGTAGCCAACAAGACTTCGTGGACGAAAGGGGAATGTCTTATTACAAGTACCGCCTCCGCATTAGAAAAAATCTTTAAAGGAAGCTTCGATTTTTCTAATTTATTTACAAACGAAATCGAACCTGTGGTAGTGTGTTACATCTCCGAAATTTTCGATTTTGAGAAAATTGAACCACAATGCTTTATAACCCATTTAAGACCGCTCCATTTTTCCCTTATTGGAAATGCACCAAACAGTTTTTAACACTTATTAGAACATTTATTACACAACTGAGTTATTTCCATAAAACTACATTTATTTTTACTAGAGTTACAAAATGTTGCGTTTTGGCAACATCAGTCCAAAACGGTATAAAAAAACTAAAAATTTGAAAGTCTTTGAAACATTTGGCATGAAGAAGTACATTACACTTATTACATATAGTAATTGTTTGACTTTTGCAATTTTTACATCTTTTTCGTTTATTTTCATTATTTTTAGTAATAATATGGCCCATACGGTCTTTCCGAGTTTCGTTGAGAATTAGATTTCGAATTGAAGATGTCATCCAATAAGTGAAGTTGAAAGTAAAACATATTAATCTCCATTTCTTCAGGCGTTTTCCTCAAATATATGGCGTTAGAACTCTGAAAGTCTAATAAACTTATTTTAGAATTCATTACATCCATATAGAGTCTCCATGCATTCGATTTTGCAACGTCAATAAAATTATAGGCTCGACGACAATATGTTTTAACAGATCTTCAATAAACATTTCTAAAATAGATCTACAGGCTTGAGACTCATCAATTTAATTGAAATGTATTCTTCTTTTTTTATTTCGTCACAATGTAAGTCAAACAAAGGAAATGTAAAGAAAACAAAAGGTTTCCTACTGACTGTAGGCGTGCATTTTCCCCATAAAATGCACTCTTTTTTCTTACTATATTGCTTACTTTTCCATTTATTAGAAAAAATGTCAATTTCACCTGCAATGTGTTTCGGTGATTCGATATTTTCACATAAAATATCCTCAGCTTTTTCATCCGTCAAAGGATATGGAGAGATAATGACTAATTGTGGTTCATCATCATTTTCTGTTGATGACGATTCCGAAATATCGTCATCATCTAGCTCATGAAAATACTCCAATGCATCTTCCAACGTCAAAAATCACTTTTTTCTAGAGACAAACTTATCTGACATGAAAATAATACCAATTTACTGTATAAAATACTAAGCAGCATATCAAAATCTTAAATAATACACATTGGACTGATGTTACGTTTTCACAACATTTAAAAAATATGAATTGAGAAACGTAAAAACAAAAATTATGCCTTATCTGTTGAAGCCATTTTGTTCTTTAATCTCTAGTAAACACGGTACAAGCATCAAATCGGAAATTTAACATGTGCTGCCATCTACAGTTATTTGAAAGTAGTCATTTTTTTCCCTTTCAAAACACCAGAAAAAAAATTGCAAGTGTTAAAAGCGGGTAAATGTGGAAACAAAAAATTCATTATGAACAATTAAAGTATAGAGAATAAAATAAAATGTTACGTCAGACATACAAAACTTAGAACATACCTTTAAAAAATACAGAAATTAATGTTCGTTTTCGCAACGCCATTCATAAATGGGATAAGAAGTTCTTCCCATTCTCGAATGGTGTTATAAGTCTAGTACCAACACAATCTCCTAGATGGCGCTTATTACCCCCAACCACAATTTGAAGGGGGAACTTACTCATGCGCGAAGAATGAAAATAAGATTTTTGTCAGTGCCTATTGTTGTTATATTAAAATGTTTCTGTAATAAAAATGTCCATTAAATTTTATATGGAAAATAAATGTTTTTTTATTTAGAAAATAAATTTGTATTTTTTTCTAACCTGTTCACGTCACCAATGTTTTTTTTTTTTTTTGTAGTGTGAAAAGTTTACATAGATTGTGTATTAGGACAGAGATATGACAGTATTCCCTCAAGCATTTCAGTCCATGTTGACAAAATGAGGTTATTAGAAGAAGTTATATCTTGTAATTCAAATTCAAAATCATGCTTTAAAAACTGAAAACATCTTTAATAGTATATAGTTTTGCTCTTTGACTTGATTCGAACAATAAATTTTCCCAAAATTATCAAAGGTATTCATAAAACAAGAAATGAAATTTCGACATATATCTGCTTTAGCTTTTCTTGAAAATATGGCTATTTTGAGATGTAACACTCTCCAAGCAGAGGTGTGAAATAATTGGCGATATTCACCTAAATAATTAGTGTCGATTAATAATACAAGTTTGATAGTCTACCGGTCTTAGAGTGTTTTTTAGGTGTTATGAATGACGTCTATAAAATAAAACACTCAACAATTTCCTTCGGGGCTCTTAGTTATTGGAAAATTACTGTCAAAGAATCTTATTAAAACATTCTAATTTAATAATGGAGCGCAAATATGCTGGTTTTTGCATCGTCTTGTAATCGGCCGTTTGTTGGTTGAAATTGCCTTTCATCGATTTTTCGCTAACTAGTAACATATTACTCTAGAGCAAATGCAGTGAATTAAAAATACATTATTCGGTGAGTGGTAGCGTGAGAGAACATTGAAATCTTTTAAGAGTATTTAATGCAGGATTAAGTCTTTCTTTAAACAAAAACACAATTTCATAATTACTTTTCTTTTTCCAATAAAACTATTTATCATGTAGAAGACGATATTAGAATGAAGAGAAATTATAAGGTTATAACGGATGGCCCTGAATGAAAATTTAAAAAAAAGATATCGTAGTATAAAAATTTTGCATTGAAGATATTTAAAGTGTGAAATATTGTAATTTCACACTTTAAATATCTTCAATGCAAAGGTATAGAGTGAAAGCAAAAATTATGTTTATAATTTGAACCTCCCAACTAACTTTATATAGCAATAGATATTTAAACATAACAATCTTTTTTACTTACTTACTTACTTACACATACACACACCTATCTATCTATCTATCTATCTATCTATCTATCTCTCTCTCTCTCTCTCTATATATATATATATATGTATAATTAATGAGAGAGAATGAGAGGGCCCCCCCCCCAAAAAAAAAGAGTTCAGATATAGAAAAGGGAAGAGACACTGCTTATTGATCACTTTATCTCTATGATTTCCTTCGAAACACACTATTTTTGTTTTCTTTTACCGCTATAGGACTTCTTATCACGATAAATGGACAAATAAAGAGTATATCTCCTATGTCTACATATTTCATCAATATATATATATATATATATATATATATATATATATATATACACAAAGTACATTTCTATTAGACTAGGTCTTATAAAATGACAAGGTTTTATGCATTCGAAACTGCAACAATTTTATCTTTTCAATGCTCCCCTGCGATCTTCGTAGAGAAAAATCACTTCTTACATAAAAATGTACCTATGGGTTGCTACAAAACTATGGAAAAGTTATAAATTGTATGTACTCCCTTTCTGAGATAATGTGTTAGTATTCGAAACCACAGTCTGGGATTTCAATTCCACTCTAAGCATATCTGTTTGTAGTCGTTATGAGAAAAATGTAATTTGTACGTCCAAATTATCTATTATTATCAATGTTATATTTGAGGACACGGTTGCGAATACATTTTCGTATCGATACATGTATGGCAAATAGAAGTGAATGTGGCAAATGAATTAGAAGTTAAGGAGAGAAAGTTAACTGCCTGGGATATTATGATTACTTTGCAATTGCATATTATTACTAATATTATATTTAGGGATGCATTCGAAGATACATTTTCGTATTCTTCGCATCGTTGTATGACAAACAAAAATAAATCTCTAAGATGAGTTACGAGTCAAGGAGGAAGAGTCGACTGCCTGCGATATAATTACTGTGCAATTGCATGTTATTACCAATATTATATTTTGGAAAAATTTTCGAAAACTTTTTTTAAAAAATTTCAAATTTACCGAATCCATGAACGGTAAACAGAAGAAAACATGGAAGATGGGTACATGCCGTGGTGGGAAATTTAATATACGTCAGAGAGAACGAGGTTATTTGGAAATTGCCTATTATTACCTAATTTTATAGTGCCGCTAACTTGGTGTAATGGTTCTGAGTTGCGACTTAGTGGGCTTGGGTTTAAACCCCGAATAAGGCCTGGTCGATTCCGTATCGTTCCCCCTCGTGCTGGTTCACCTATAGGGTCCTCCCATAATAAAGTACCCAGCAAATCGCGGTGGATAGCAAAAGGCGAATGCCTTATGACAAAGTGCCTCAGCATTTGAAAAAAAAACTTATTTTATGGTCGGGATTCCAGTTTTATATTTATATTCGAATGTATCTTACATCTATGTTACAGATTTGAATACTTAAGATAGGTTTCACATTATGGAAGCAGAGAAAACTCCAAGTGGTCGTAAAATTTTAAATATTGTGACTCTTTCAAGATTAAATTAAATTAAAGCAGTTTACAGAAAAACGACTTTCCAGCAAAGGAGACAACCTAAAATTGACCCCCAAAACAACCTCTCCACAATCATAAATACAACTTGCTGCCATAGAATTAAACTGGGGGCAAATGAAAAATAACACTTAAATTCAAATGACCAAAAGAAAAGGCTTGACAATTATATTTTTAAACTTAACAACAATTTATTCAGACCTTACATGATTTAACGTTACAATAATTTTTTTTTACCCTTAAGACTATCCTCATCATAAATTAAATCTGCACTTATCCATTTACTTATATATATATAATAATCACAATGGTTACACACACATATTACATAAGAACGGATGGCTGGTGACCTGTAGGTTTTTAACACTTTATATGAGCTCAATATAATTATAATAGAATTAAATTTAATATTACCTCAGTCGACTGTAGGCTAAAAAAATTTGAGAGGGAAATGTAAGGAAAGGAAGAAAAGAAAACAAAAAATCGAAATTGCAGGCTCCATAGCTGCTTCAATGACCAGGGAATACTTCAATTTTCCGGGATCGGACGGAGAGACGCTGAAGGGGTAAAACGGCCAAACGCTCCGAAGTCACGACAGTACTCCCTCCGTTTTTCTACACCACCCCCTCCGAAGAAAAAACCCGCGAAGGGGAAAACTTTTTTTTTTTTTTTACACCCCTCGCCTGCGCGTAGGAATGAAAGACGTAAAATAGTTCTTTTCGGCTCCTTGCGTTACGGGCATACAACCACCTTAACTCTGGAATGCCCTGGCCCTTCCTGGATGTTAGAGGCTGAATTATTTTTTTCATGCATTGGTACTTGGCTGTTTTTCCTTTATTAATAAGCTGCGGAGGAACTCGCCTTCTTCAGGTGTTGTATCCCACCGCGGAAGAAAAAAACTCCTCCTCGAGCCGGCCTGAGTGCAGAATCACTTAACATTCCTTTGGGCTGTGTTTTTGGTACGAAGCTAGATGGACACTCCGAGATCCCACGGGGTCCTGCGAAAGCGTAAGACAAAAAATGGCAAGGAAGGAGGTATAGAGTTACCATGGCATAGATTTTGAAAAGAAAAAGGTAATTCTAAGGAAAACCGAGTTTAGGGAAAGAAAAGGGGTTTTACCAAATACCTAATTTTATATTATTAAATTAAATTTTACAAAACAACCTTATACAGCCATCCAATAGAATAATCCAGCCACCTTACATTATATCTATAAATATACATATATCATAACAGAGAAAGACGTGATATTATAAATAAAACATACAGTCTTACATTAACCATAACAACATCCCTCTTGTACGAAAAAAAAATTTTTTAACGAAGGGAAAAAAAATTTTTTCACTCTCCCCTTACAGAGACAAAAATAATTTAAAAAACTTAAAGAAGTCATGTTGGGTATTCGTACACATATGTTGTAAAAAACAAATGGAACACTAACATAAGATACACACTTCGATTGTCTAAGACTTAAAAACTTTTACATCTGAGAGAAAGTTCTCTACAACCAAAGTTTCCAACTGAAATAGTAGCTTACTCGTTAGCCTGCCTGAACTAGGAACAACCTAGCTGAAGAGGCAACAACCTGATCACGCAAGTCACTAACTGCGATTGATTTTACTTAAAAAATTTACACATTACGTTTCCAAAATACAAAAAAAAAACTACACATTACATTTTAATTACAACAAAACAATACGTTACCACAAGGCGCAGAAGAAGAGTGTCCTTAAACGTGCAAATATATACACCTCAAACAGCTTTCACTCTTGGGACTAGCGTGGAGTGCATGGACATGACGTTATGAAGTTCCCAAAGGGAAAAAAGAAGACAAGATCGGGACTTTACAGTACATGCAGGGTGACTTGGCAAGCATGCATTGCCTTACAAAGGATGATACAATAAATTTGTGCAAATATGTTGGTAGCTGGACACATTCTTCTTCTTCTTCTTCTTTTTTTTTTTTTTTTTTTTTTTAAGATGGAACAGCCAGCGAATCTTTATTTATTTATTTATTTATTTTTCGCTGCATACACAACTGCTATTTAATAGTCCTTATCCTATCTTGTGTGTATTAGCTGACCGCTGAGTCTTTTCGTTGTCACGGCTGAATTCGCATCCGCACGGATTACATTTCATCCAGTTTTTTTTTTTTTACAATTCACTGGGGAAAACACAATGCAAACTATAAACAAAATTTTCTATAGAATACTTTACACACAAAAAAAACCTTTGTTCTATCAAAAGACCAAGTGGAGACACCTTGACATGTGGACATACACAACAATTCACTTTTACTATTATTTTTTTTCGGATAATTGTACAAAAATAAGTGATATATACACGCGGCCGTAATTCTATTAAGCACGAAAAGCAAATTGCCAGAGCCTAGTTTCCAGATGGGCTCTGCCTAGTCTGAGACCTGGTCCTCATGTTAGAAGGGGGAAGGTTATCCCACCTAGCACTCCTGACCTGCACACGCTGGGAACTACCTTGCTGAGTAGGCGAATCCTTAGAGCCAACCCTAAGAGAGCCCCGCGGACAGTAATTTTCACCCCGGCTCAGTCCCACCGCTCTAGCCTGGGGACGGCTCCCACTCCTAGCCGTGTTTATGAAAAAACGGGTCCTCTGCTTAGAAAACCTAGGAGGAGGATTAAAATTTTCTGCATCACAATTCCTGGGCTGGGTAACCTTATCCTCAGCTGCCACAACAACCTCCTCTTTCTCAGGCCAAGCGGGAAAAATTTTCCTGTCGGGGACTTTGGACAACCTGTCAACATGTACTACCTCCGAATGGGATGGATCGGCAACTAATTGAATATTAAAGTTAACTTTAGATGTTTGTGCAACTACGCGAAAAGGGCCTTTATTCAATTTGGAAAACTTTTTACACAAACCGGGCTTGATTGCCGGGGAATACAGCATTACCAAATCACCAATTTTAATGTTTTTATCTATTGCAAATTTCTTTCTATACTTTTCTTGTGATTCGGCTGAATTTTCTAGATGGGCTTTAACTTGTTTAAAAACGTTACGAAGGGAGGGTATTAAATTTTGACAATAACTAGGGGCATCACAATAAGAAAATTTACTTTCCCCTGCTAAAATATTATAAGGGAGAACCAAATCTCTACCATAAGTTACAAAGGAGGGGGATTCATTAGTGGACAAATGGACTGCAGTACGGATTGCCAAAAGGGCAAATTTTAATTTTACATCCCAGTCGGTGTGACTCTGATTTACCAGATGGGCTAAAGCTGAAGAAATTGTGGCATGCTGACGCTCAATTTTAGCATTCCCTGATGGATGAAACGCCGACGTGCTGATATGCCTAATATTTAAATCTTTATACACTCTAGAAATAGCTTCCCCAATTAAGTTTGCACCTTTGTCTGTTACGATGACTTTGGGACACCCATGGCGAGAAATAAACTCAGCTAAAGTATCAGCGATGGCGTCAGAAGTTATGTTAGAAACAGGATACGCCTCAGGCCACTTAGAAAAAGCGCAAACATACGCCACGATATATTTGTTTCCCTGAAAAGTTTGCTGATACGGGCCTGAAATGTCTAAATGGACTGTCTGCATAGGGGCATCCTGAATCTTCAGACGCTGTAACTCAGCCAAACCACCTGGTTTATGAGCACGGCGCTCCAAACATTGCATACAAGATTTAATTAAATTTTGGACATGCGTACTTAGCCCCGGGCAAAAGAAAAATTGTTTAAGTCGATTATAGGTCTTAAAATGTCCCATATGGCAAGCTATTAAGGATTCGTGCGCTAAAGAAAAAACTTTGGTTAACAGGCTGAGCGGAAGCACCACCTTCTCTTGGGAATCTCTTCGGGACTTACCCCTCAAATCAATACATTTTAAAACATTATTCTGGGAAATAAAAAAATTCATGTAGACAGGTCTCACCTGGAGTCCCTTTTTCACTAATTTTAAAACTTTACTACAAAATGGATCTTTCTCCTGGGCTGCCCTAACTTCTTTTAAAAAAATTTGGTCTTCGATGACATTAAACAATACCTGATCAGAAGGGATTGCATAGCACTGTTCACCATTTACAGGTTCGCTTACATAGTTTACCTCTTCAGAAATTTCAAAATTTATATACCTAGACAAAAAATCGGCCGTGGAGTTGCATTTACCTTTTATGAATCGCGTTTCAAAATCAAAATCTGCTAAGGAACATAGCCAACGGGCAATACGGGAGGTGGGGTCTTTAAGTTTCAAGGCATGAGTAAGGGCAGCATGATCAGTAAACAATAAAAATTTTGAATTAAAAAGATAACATTTGAAATAATTGACTGCCCAAACTACCGCTAAAAGCTCGCGCTCTGTCGTCGAATACCACGTTTCTACCTCTTTTAATTTACGGCTTGCAAACGCCACAGGGCGAGGAAAATTATCCTCATCCAACTGTGCTAACACTGCACCTGAGGCAAAACCCGAAGAATCAGTGTAAAGAATAAATGGCTTGTCTAGCTCGGGAAGTTTTAAAGTAGGGATAGCCGCAAGACCCGCACGTAAATCGTCAAATTCCGCCTGCGCTTCTCTAGTCCAAAAAAATTTTCCTCTATCTTTAGTTAAATTAGTTAAGTGGAGGGCTCTTTTAGAAAAATCCGGCAAAAACTTCCTGTAGAAATTCAAAGTGCCTAAAAAGCTGCGAACCTGCTTACGGGAAGTAGGAATTTTAAATTTCTTAATTACACTAACATTCCTATCGGTAGGAGAAATCTGACCATTCTGAACTTTAAATCCTAGAAAAGTAATAGATGTTTTAAAAAAAGAACACTTACTGGGTTTTAATTTTAAATTATGCTGCCTTAACCTATCAAAAAGAAGTTGAAGTTTCTCAAAATGGGACGGAATATCTTTTGAAGCGACGGCAATGTCGTCTATGTAAATTTGAATGGAGAGGTCATTTAAATCGCCTAAAACCACGTTCATTAGCCTTTGAAAGGCGTTGGGACTTGTCGCAAGCCCAAAGGGACTACGGGTAAAATTAAAGAGACCTTTATGGGTCGAAATGGCCAGTTTGAATTGATCTTCCTCTTTGATTAGCTGTTGAAAAAAACCAGAGGTCAAATCCAAAGTTGAAAAAAAGTTTGCACCCGATAAAGAGTCAATCGTCTCATTAATATTGGGAATGGGGAAAGAATCTTTAATTAACTTCTTATTTAATTTTCTAAAGTCGACCGCTAGCCGATAACCACCATCAGCTTTTTTAACGAGCATAACCGGCGCTGCAAACTCCGACGTTGAGGGGACTAAAATTCCACTTTCTAATAAAATATTTAACTGATCGTTCATCTCATTTCTTAAATGATACGGCACTCTATACGGCTTAGACTTAACGGGCACATCATCAATTAAATTAATATTATGGGGAACCGTTGAACACCCAGGAAGATCTAAAACTGAGGCAGCAAAAACATCAGAGTTGTGATTTAAAAAATTTTGAACTTTAAGTTTTAAAGGGGAAGACAAATGGTTAAGGTCGAATTTAGTGTCCCAAGTTAAATCAGCATGGTCTAAGGTAGCAATATCATTTTGCTCAACATAATTTACATAATCTATTTTATTTACACTAAAAAGAGGTTCCACATAACCTAACTCTGATCCTTTATTTATATGTACGTGTTCTGCACCAAAATTTGCAATCCGAACAAAAAGAGACTGCTCTTCATTTTTACAAATGGCGTTAGCGACCAAAACATTCGAAATACTAGTATTAGGGATAATTAGAATTAAATCGGAATCAGATGGAAGGGTTGATTTCACTTTAGCCGGTATAATAATCTGCTTCCCTGGGGGTAAGATTACTTTACTTCTAGAAACAATTTTAATTTTGGGATCTTCTATACTAACAGCATTGACCTCCCTATCTACAGCAACATTAAAAGGGATACTCGTGGAATCGGGGCACAAAATTTGATTATTTCTAAAATCAATAACAATGTTATACTTCGTTAGGAAAGGAATCCCCAAAATTAAGTCAAAATTCTTGGAAATGGGACCCTGAGTTACATTAAAAACCTCACAACATTTAAAATTAGCAAAATCAAAAAACAACTGAGCTTGAGAGGCAATTTTCACGGCATGCCCCGAAACAGTTCTAAGAGGAATACTACACTTCTTGACACTTAATGATTTAAAATGATCACTTGCCTGGGTACCAATTAAATTTACCGAGCTACCCGAATCCAACAGTGCCACAAAAATATTATCAGAGGTATAAATATTGACAATGGGCAGATTAAAAAACTGAGGGCTAACCATGGTGAAAAAATTCTCAGCGTGTGGCCAGTCTGAAGGCCCCTTTCTATCACTAAGCTGGCTACTTAATGAGGGCTCTAGTAGTTTAAATTCCGTTGATTAACCCTTTCACCGGCTCAATTCGAAACTCTAATTCACCTATCCTGGCTCCTGAAACTTGTACAGTTCTACCCTTCAAGCGGCCCGATTCCCTGGAAAAAAGTTTGTTTTCACTGCAAAAATACTTCTTTCCCCCTTTTCGGAAGTATCTTTTGCCTGTCACCGCAACCCTCTACAGTAATAAAATTTAGCACCCCGCTAGTGTCTCCCCCAAATTTGTTCCCCAACAAGAAAGCGGAATTTTTCTAGGAAACCGTACGTGTGTGTGTGTGTGGCTTATTCCACCCGCTCTAGCCGTAGGCTAGACCAGAGGAAAAGGGGGAACAGCTTTTGAGGGTCGTGTATAAGAGATTTCCGTTCCTCTGAAACACTCCTCCGTAGCGGTTGATGATAACGTTAAAATGCTATGAAAATTTGGCAAAAATATTATATTCAATTTCTTCCAAACTTCAGATATTTTCAAAACAAAGCATTCGAAAATATAAATTAAATATTAAATATTTCAGATTTTAAACCATCTCTTATAGTTTTAAGTTAATAAAAAATTCTAGAGAATTCTATTAAATATTTCATCTCACTAGCATAATATTTTTCACACGTTTTCCCATATAAATTTTATTTCTTCATTGATTTCAGGAACCAAAAATTTAAACTTCTATAATTACCATTTTGTTACACAGAAGATACATTTTAACAGCCGTAAAAATATTTACACATTCTGAAACACTGCAAGTGGTTAAAAAATGTTATAAGTGTAAATTTTGTATAATTAAAACATAATAATACACAAATTATTTAAATGTGTCATGTTACAATCACATTGTTTTATCCTATAAATTTTATATTTCATTGTTAAACGAATTACACTCACACAAAACGATAAAAGAATATTGCAGTTCACACACAGAATTACTTATTGTTTCGTATATGTAATGAAATTTCGGAAAAAAGAATTATTTTAACAAACCAAAATTAGATAATATTAAATTTTAGAATTAAGGTTATAACATAATATTCCATTTTTGGCATGATCTCAAGGTTAGTATAAAAAGTGACACACAGTACCAAAATGACTGCTCAAAGGTTATGCTTGAATATATATGGTTTATTTACACTACTATATATTTTATATACAATAACACTTCAAAATTCATTAAACTTTCTTCAAATTATTTAATCTTATTCTAAATTTCTTTCAAGTTAATCATTCAATGCAATTTTTCTAGATATTCACAAATGTTAACCGCAATAATTATCACAATTAATTTCAACAATAAATATTTGCTAATAGATACACACATCATTGATAATCAGTTCCATCAGTAATAAAATTCCTCATCATAACTTTGTTACTACCAATTACATTCATCAATAATTTTAACTAATAGTTATACACCTCAATAATAATGTTTTGTCAGTAATTAAATTCCTCACAATAACTTTGTTACTACCAATTAAAATCACCAGTAACATTTACTTATAGTTACACACATCATATTCAAAATCACCAATCATCAATCATATTCAAATTCATCAGTAATTAAATTTCTCAACATAACTTTGTAATTAATGTTTTAATTGTTTTCAATCTTTCTCTCAAAATCTTAAAATTTTAGGAATGCCGAAATTAGAGTTCCAAATGACACTTCCCTATCATTAATATAAAATACTCTGAAACAAACCTTGGCTGACATCGATGACACCACATGTATACGCATGAGTTTCAGTCCTCGGACTCATTAACACTCACAGGTATAAGGATAATAATCCGTTGCGTCATAATTGGCAGTCCACGTAGAATATCAGTAAACACAGTCTGGAAGTTACCACTCAGTTCCTGATCTTTGTGCAAGGGTGCAGAGTCTCACGGCTGGCATGGGGTTGATCGTTGTCGTCAAGGAAACAGGCTCAAACTCTTAGCGTCAGTTCCAGATCATTGGGCAAGGGTGCAGAATCTCTCAGCTGGCATGGGGTTGATCCTTGTGGCTGAGGGAATAGGCTCAAATCCGTGTAATCTGGTAATCAACTATTTTATCATGCAAGGGTCAACAGCAACATGGTTTCACCCTTGCTTTTAGTTTCGACTCATTTATTCTATATGTTTTCACGACAGTATATTTTCTTTTATATTACAAATAAATAATTATATCGCTAAAAATTTGTTAGTTCTTTCTGATGTTACAATTATAGATGCAATGATCTTGTTATAACCTTAATACATAATACCATATTTTCAAGTGCTACAATTTTTTACAACAGAAGATCGATAATAGATCGCTATATCATACACAATTGCTTATTTCTTATTATGTGAAAATGTGATGTAAACAAAGACGTATAGTTATTTTAAATATAGAAATATATGTTAAACATTCTATTCTTTTGTATGGTATTTTTCAAAACAGGAAGCGGGGCACAAAGCTAAATAGATGCATCCATTCTGTCCACACCACCCATTGTATGGTTGCAATCCAGAACTGGTACGGGTATTTTATAAGTTTTCCCATGTTTTGTTATATTTTGCATTTCTGTGGAATGGATCGTGCTTAAAATGGCGACAGATCTTTTATCATGCCACTTCATTATCAAAGTTTTCCCCCGTTGATAAGCAATCAGCTCACCCTTTTTCATTTTCTTATTTTTGATTGATTTGCAGTGCAATAGCGAATTAATAACAATTTTGGAACAACATCCAAAATTAATTTTTATAATATTTATATTGCAGCCGAAAAATTTTGTTGATGAATGAATATTCATGCTTAACTTATGACTTGCCAATTTTCATGGTTTTCATGCAGAAAACCAAATTTTTTGAAATATCAGAATTAAAAATTTAGTATTTTCTCGCAACACACATATTGGATTTGAGTTCAATTGAATGCACTATTTAGACGCTATTGCACATACGTACATACACAAGTTTATAGTTAAATACACAATTTTACAAATCAGTTTTGTTTTAATCATATTTTTTTTGTGTCTATGAAAATACATCTTTTTTTTAACTGCAATTTTAAGATTGTATCGGTCATATCAATGTCCTAGTTAAATGCTGTAATAAAGAAATTCCGATAATTTGGTTGTTTAGAGAGCTTAGGTCAATTTTTGGTACTCGAAGACTAATTTGACCGGGACTTACTGCTTAATGTCGATACAGATGAATACAAACATTCATATAGAAAAGGGACTCGAACCTGCGAACTCCAGCACCGTAAGGTTCACCCGGAAAATTATGCTTTCATTAATTTGCTTCCGACCACTATCAAAAATCAATGAAATTTTAAGGAAACAGCTACGGGGTCCGAAAATCCTCTCGCTGGGAAGTCGGCTACGCAAGAGAGGGGTACGAAATCAGGAGAAAATTCCTATCTCATGAGGATGATCAAAATTGTGGAGATAACCTCGAATGTGACGCTCTAAACGCCTTACACCTGATAATTTGGGTAGGTAGTTCAACGTGAGTTAAAAAAAAAGAAAAGAAACACCTAAGAATTTCTCACCAATCCCTCCAACCCATTAATTTACAGATTAAAACAAGATGTTAGAAGACCGAGATGAAGAACTAAACAATATTTTGTTACACGAGGGTTAATTAGATAGACTGGAACCTAATTTTAAAGCCGATTACGAAAGGCGGGAATCATCCATGCCAGAAGTAGGATTCGGGACCGAAAGACAGAGCCCTACCATTCAGCCATTTCCAGTATGAAGCACTGTACAACATCAAATAACTTTTCAAACTTGTATGGAAAGTAATAAAATAATAATTGAAAAGTTTGAAATGTAGCCAAATTGATAAAATAAAATAAAATATGTTTAGACATTATTTTAGTTATTAAAATCGTTATTTTAGTTATAAAAATTATTAAAAGACGATTAATTAAATTTAAATATACATAATTTAAATATACAGTACATGAATTAAATCCTGATTCAAATTAGGATTTAAATCACTTGATTTTTTAAAAAAAATCATTGATTTAAATCAAAATTACTTATGTATATAGTTTTACATTATGTTTCATTCAAATGTAATTTTATTAGCTATAATGGCTTTATCTAGATTGTAAAGTAAAAGATAAAGTAGGAGGGAACTTCTATCATTGCAATATCATATTTTATCTATCACTGTGATTAGTAAGAGTTTTGTTGACATAGGATACAAAAAATCATGGTTTCATGTATTTAATATATAATTTATCATATGTAAATACTAATAGTGCAATGAAAACTTTATCATTAATCGTAATAATAATTTAATCATAATTTAAATTATTGCCTTTGAAATTTTTAACTTGTTAATGTTTAAAAACATAAAAATTCGCGAATCTCCCAGATTATGATCCTAGGGAAATTCATAAGCGCCCTGTTCCTGTGGCCTTACAACAGCCAGCTAGATATTCCACACCCTCCATTCTTGACCTTCCTTCTTGGAAACTGATGCAATTACCGAACATCTGACTTTTCGGGAAAGTCGATCTGCAACCCCCCCCCCCCCGCCCCTCCAACTTACCAACGTCGCTCTATTCAGACCCCCATCCCGTGAATGCGTCAGAATCGGAGATGTACATGTAGGGGTCTTCATTCCCCAATTTCGGACAATTCGAGGTTGTAAATCAAGCACCTTTTATCGTTCCGAAAACGGGGGAAAAACTCCGTGCAGTGCTGGAAAAATAACCTGCGCCTGTTCAGGGGTACGTCACTGCCCGAATGAGACGGCTAAGGTCGGACGTAATATTTCGTCACTGCCCGGATGAGACAGTCAGGGCTCGACGTAATATTTCGTCACTGCCGTTGAAAGGGTTAAAATTTGTGCCATTTCCCCTGAAATTCCCTCGCCCTCTAAAATTATTAACTTGTTGTGAATTTTCTTCTTCAAAATGGACCCATCTTTGTTGACCCTGAAAATTCGGCTGGGGAGTGAAGTTTTGGTTATAAACAGTTCGGCTACCTCTGAATTGAGGACTAGGGGACCTGCCATAATAGCCCCTCTCCCGCCTCGGTGCCCTATACGAATTTCCCCTCGAGAACTGATCGCTCTCCCTGCTAGGGGACGGCTCAAAATTTCGCCACCCGCGGCTGGGAGACCTGGCAAAATTTTGCGGGGACTGATGTCTCGGACTAGGCTGACCCCGGAACGCGGAACCCCTCTCAGAATTACGCTCGCGCTGGGGACACTGATTTCTTCGGTGACCCAGCTGCTTACAGAGGAAACACCTGCCTTGAGGCGGAGCCTGCAGAGGTGGGGTAATCGCTAGATTTTCCAACTTTGTGGAAAGAAGGCTGACCGAATCCTGGAGCTTTACTACTATATTCTCCAACTTTGTTTGCCTATCCTCGCTGAAAGCACCTTTTTCCTGACCAATGGCATACACCACCGCTGGTGGCTCCGGCTCTAGCATAGCACCCACCTCCTTCATAGCCCTTTCTTCCCGACATGCTATGTCTATTAATTCCTGCAGCTTTTCGGGATTCCTAGCTATGACCGCTCTACGTATGGGGGGTAACAAGTTTTTTAACAACATGGCCATTAGCCACTGCTCCTCCATCTCTTTTCTCGTCGCATCCGGTAAATTATGGGTTTTGATAAGTACTTTCACTTTCGACCTCGCTATAGCCAAAAATTCTTTGACTGGGGTATGCTTATCTTGTTTAAATGCCCAAAATTCTGCCAATAGGGTAGCCGGGTCCTTTTCGTTTTCGAATCTCTCTCCCAAAATCCTGAATAGGTCTTTTACAGAACAAATTTCCTCCCTAAAGTTTGCAAAAACCGTTTGGGCTTGCCCAGCAAGCCTCTGCTGAACAGCAAAAAATTGGTCTTCTGGGGACCACTGTAAAAATTTCGCTATTTCCTCAAATTTATTTTTAAATCGAGAAAAGTGGAAATGTGGATCCGCACCAGTAAAGGTCGGAATTCACTCTAAGTGATTTAGCAGAAGATCACGCCTCTGGAAAGTTATAGCCCCTAAAACCTGCTGTGCCTCATCACTAGCTACATCACGCCTCTCACTACCGGCAGTACACTGCTCGGAACCAACTGAGTCAGGCATTACTACAAGAACAACTTATCCCCCAAACAGAAAAATAGCATCCAAACCTTTCTCTCACAATTACACTATAAAGAAATCATCCACCAAAATTTTTTCACATACAACATGATTAAAATACACATTTTAAACAATTACACACTTTAAATAATACAACAAAATAAATAAAATAAATTCCCCAAGTACACATAAGAACACTTGAATACATTCATTAAACATATCATCATCATAATCAATTAAAATTTAACTAAATTTCAATTATCTTCTTCCTTTAACATTTTCTTTATTAAACAAAAAAATTTCTCCTTTAAGTTTAATTTTTTTTTTTACTGAGAGTCAACATCAACATTGTGTTAAACCCAGAAAGGTCAACGGCACCATTTTATTGTGACTCTTTCAAGATTAAATTAAATTAAAGCAGTTTACAGAAAACGACTTTCCAGCAAAGGAGACGACCTAAAATTGACCCCCAAAACAACCTCTCCACAATCATAAATACAACTTGCTGCCATAGAATTAAACTGGGGGCAAATGAAAAATAACACTTAAATTCAAATGACCAAAAGAAAAGGCTTGACAATTATATTTTTAAACTTAACAACAATTTATTCAGACCTTACATGATTTAACGTTACAATAATTTTTTTTTTTACCCTTAAGACTATCCTCATCATAAATTAAATCTGCACTTATCCATTTACTTATATATATATATAATAATCACAATGGTTACACACACATATTACATAAGAACGGATGGCTGGTGACCTGTAGGTTTTTAACACTTTATATGAGCTCAATATAATTATAATAGAATTAAATTTAATATTACCTCAGTCGACTGTAGGCTAAAAAAATTTGAGAGGGAAATGTAAGGAAAGGAAGAAAAGAAAACAAAAAATCGAAATTGCAGGCTCCATAGCTGCTTCAATGACCAGGGAATACTTCAATTTTCCGGGATCGGACGGAGAGACGCTGAAGGGGTAAAACGGCCAAACGCTCCGAAGTCACGACAGTACTCCCTCCGTTTTTCTACACCACCCCCTCCGAAGAAAAAACCCGCGAAGGGGAAAACTTTTTTTTTTTTTTTACACCCCTCGCCTGCGCGTAGGAATGAAAGACGTAAAATAGTTCTTTTCGGCTCCTTGCGTTACGGGCATACAACCACCTTAACTCTGGAATGCCCTGGCCCTTCCTGGATGTTAGAGGCTGAATTATTTTTTTCATGCATTGGTACTTGGCTGTTTTTCCTTTATTAATAAGCTGCGGAGGAACTCGCCTTCTTCAGGTGTTGTATCCCACCGCGGAAGAAAAAAACTCCTCCTCGAGCCGGCCTGAGTGCAGAATCACTTAACATTCCTTTGGGCTGTGTTTTTGGTACGAAGCTAGATGGACACTCCGAGATCCCACGGGGTCCTGCGAAAGCGTAAGACAAAAAATGGCAAGGAAGGAGGTATAGAGTTACCGTGGCATAGATTTTGAAAAGAAAAAGGTAACTCTAAGGAAAACCGAGTTTAGGGAAAGAAAAGGGGTTTTACCAAATACCTAATTTTATATTATTAAATTAAATTTTACAAAACAACCTTATACAGACATCCAATAGGATAATCCAGCCACCTTACATTATATCTATAAATATACATATATCATAACAGAGAAAGACGTGATATTATAAATAAAACATACAGTCTTACATTAACCATAACATAAAATTTAAAATTTATTTTAATATACAAGTTTACAAATAATGAAATTTTATTATGGAAGTAAATATTACATACATTAATTGAAATTGGAAAAGATAAGATTTAAATTTGTAATATAATTTAAAAGTAAGAATACTTGAAAAATATTTTAAAAAGTATTTTACATTTACACTATTGGTTACGAAAACAGGAAAAAAGGTATCATACATCATAAGATAAGACCTGCAGACAGAAAGATAAAAATCAAATTCATGTAATTATATGTTGAACCCAATATTGAAAGAAAAACTAATTATAGCATGTTATTGTACTAGAAATTTATAGCGTGACTAAATAATTTGCCTGTATCGGAAAAACATTACATATTATTTTATACCGAACGCAATTTTCAAAAAATAAATTTTAAGTCTGAGTGTCTTCAGATATATTTTGTTTTAGCAAAGATTCTAAAAATAAATAATTTATTTAATTTTATTACAGTCTTTTGCCACTTTGCCAAAGAGTTTCAATTAACGTGAGTGTTAGTAATTTATGTTTGCCATTTCTTTAATTGCCGTCCATGTGTAGAATTTCCAATTGCAAAAATCTAAGATAAGAGTTTTCTGTTGTTTTATTTAGGGCAAGAAAATGCTATAATTCCATAAGTGGAAGCTAAGTAATTTCGTCATTCTATAATGAATGAAGAAAAATAGCATAGTCGATGAAAATTACTAAACTCAAATATTTTACTTGCTATCTCGTTAGTGTTTATTCGTTAGTTTAATTTTATTTAGAATATTTTGAGTCATTTTTTACGATCAATTAATTTTTAACACAAGTATTTTTTTGCTCATTTTATACTGTCAGTTGTTAAAATAAAGTGATTTTATTTGAGTCTTAAAATCGATTGAATTCGTATTAAACCTTGGTAATATATATTTTTTAATTTTAAATATCATATACGTTATACTGTTAATAATAAAGAAATTTATAATTAAAAATTTTTCAGTAATATTTATATACGTAGCTGTCAATAAAGAGATTAATTACATAATATATATGTGTTTGCAGTGTAAACAGTGTCAAATCCCAAATCGTAGTTTTGAGAAAACGGGATTGGAAAAAAAACGGCTTTTGAAAAATCAGTTTTTAAAGTTTAATTTTTATTGTTTTTTAAGTATATTTTTCCAATTTTAGTTTTGTTGAGTAAAGAGTGTTAAGTCCTTGACTGGGACATAACCCCTTTAATACTAACATGTTTGTGTTTTCTTTCAAATATTCCTAATTTTTCCTGATGAATTACAATATTTAGGAATGGAATTTGAATTTCTGTACCCTGCAGTAGCCCTTGATTTTTCAAACATGCCTGGCTGGATAACTCATTTTAGCTCATTTTTGACTAACATCCTTTGCACACCAAACACAGATATAAGGACCAAAACTCAATATCAAGTTTAATAATTACAAGAAAAAGAACTTTTTATATACCATGTTTTTAAATTTTCTGTTGAATCCTATACACTTGACAATTCTATGTATTAATAAATACGTTTTAAAATATTTTTGATGAATTATCCCATCAACTTGAAAGAAAATGACGTTAATTGGAAGTTAACTTGCGTGTAACTTACCGCTCCCGTTCCGGCCGATAGATGGCTGCACCAGTCTACAAAACAAAATTAACTGAAAATGAATTCAAACCTGCTTAAAGATGGCTAAAAGTATTAAAATGATGCATTGTCATCGTGTTATGGGCTATTCTAAAGGTTCCAAATGTCTAGCTAGTCGGGAAGTTAGTTAAAAATCGATTGCAAAATTTGTACTGGACAAACATACACACAAACAAGAAATCGAGTTAATAAAAACATGGTAAAAA
Source organism: Dolomedes plantarius (assembly GCA_907164885.2). Lineage (NCBI taxonomy): Eukaryota > Metazoa > Arthropoda > Arachnida > Araneae > Dolomedidae > Dolomedes > Dolomedes plantarius. The sequence goes on from OU015490.1 coordinate 146,888,059, forward strand.
GTAAGAGATAAAATTATTTATGTACGCTCGCTGTAAATAAATCAACCAATCGTAATCTTGGGTAAAGCGATAACGTGATCGTAATTAAGTCTTAGATCTGGAATGGTTTAAAGCGATACGCTGTTTGTAAAAAACTTTTTGTTAATATCGTTGAATATTTGAAATTTTCTCGAATTTCACCGCAGGCTAAACCCACGTTAATCTTTATGAATTCAATTTGCAGATTTTTCTCGTCCAATAACATTATTTAGCATTGATGGTGCCTTCATGTGATGCATTATAGTTACGTTGTAGGTGGCACCAATTTGTGGTCGCCACTGGCTAGCACTGAGTTCAAGGAGTATTTTTATATACCACACACAACCAAAGCACATTATCACAGTTTAAATATAAAAACAAAATTTTATTACATAAATATAACATTGAAAATACGACTCGCGCAAATGAAAGAATAACACGGATACCAAAAATTACGAAGCAAAAAACTCAACAACGAAAACAGAAGAATTATTTTTTTTCGCTACTCTCGTACCGGGTCATCGTAGTTGCAAGGAGACTTCTTCAAAACGTGAAATACAAATATTGTCGTCTGCAGACTTGTGATCGCTACAACGTCATTTGATGTTCTAACTTTGCGAGAGGGAGTGATACCGAGCCGCTGGTCTCAGGCTGTGTTCTGATTATATCATTCAAGTCAGGACTTCATTCTAAAGACCTAGTGTCCTTATTTAAGAAATAGATTCACATATTAAATACTGTACCAAAACCTGGCATATTAGACGATTTTTCTCAACTCTAACCCATTAATTGTTCTTTGGTGACCACATCAGAGCAGATGATAGTTAACCAGTCCGATAAGCTTCGGAAAAAGGTCGGACTGCGTTGCATCCTGTGTGTTGCGGATGAATACGATTTATCACACTCTGAGAAAATTCCTTTTTATTTGAGTTCCAAAAATAGAATTTCAGGAGAAATGTATTCATTGAAGGGGTAATCTTTTGGTCAGAAACTATATATGAAATGAAATTGGGGATTAAGGTTTATATCCTAACACATATATTCATTGTAACGCCTCCAGATCACCAGTTTTTCTTGGAACCATTCCTTAGAAAGGGTTGGCTCGCGACCTCCTTGAATAGAAGGGAGCTCCAACCCTTAGACCCTCCATGGGGAGATTCAGCGTGGGAATGGAGCGTCGAAGTGACCCTCAGGGCGGAGAGTCAAGCAGAAAGAGAGTCCGTGACCACTGTTCGGGTGTTTTCATTTGCGAAAGACAACTCCTCTACAGACTCGAAAGCAGCGCAGTGGTATTTTTCGGAGGGCTACTCCGGTATGAGAAATTCAGGCTGTGAAAGTTATATTCCAAGATAATCCAACTGGGAGTGGGTTTGGAGCGCTACCGTCAACTTTTTGCTACACGAGGACTAATCAGACCGGGACCTACAGTTTAAAGTCGATTCCGAACGGCTACAAACATCCATGCCAACAGTGGGACTCGAACCTACAGGATCTGAACCAAATGCTAGAGCCCTAGCCATTCGGCCACCAATTGGTGACTGAGAGGGGGAACTCTCAGGTTCAGATGGAATAGTTGTCTTGGAAGTTAATTGTTGTTGTTGTTGTTGTTGTTGTTTCTAATGCCCCCTGGCCGGAAGTATTCCAGTTCAGGTTCATATAGGTTAGGAGACTGAAGGATTCGGCTCCGGTTTATAATGGCATAACAAGGGTCGGAGTCCAATTCAGCCCAGTGACACCTCAATTTTTACCGATCATCCCCATGGACGACATCTGGGGAGATCGTTCCCTCTCCCACCCTCTCTGGCCTCATACATTGGCTTCCGGTCTACAGATTTAACGGACTCATATCCCGCCTAGACAAGGATTGGAAGTTAATATATAATAGTTATAAATACGTTTTGTAATTACTTTTATGTAAATAGTAAGGTCTGTATATTTTAAATGCTTCTCGCGTCTTCATTTCCCTTGATAACGTTTATATATATATATATATATATATATATATATATATGACAAGGTGCTGTCAGCGCGTACTCTTTCACTGAATAATTAATCTAAAAGCAGTCATCAATGTAGGCTTGCGGCTAAGAACTTATACTTTAATAACAATCTAAGAACTTTATTAATTAACGTTAAATAAAAACCGAACCAATCCAGGTAAATGACAGTTTTCCATCATCTCGCATTTCCCGTTACGTGACCTGCCTCTCCGAATATAATCCCTAATATCTGCTTTGTTCGTTTTCGCGCGCTGCAATTACGCGGGCGAAGCATCGTGAATCAGACTAGCGTGATTCAGACATCACGCGCTTTCGAACAGTCGATGATTGCATGAGTCCGATCGCGCGCTAGGCAATTAATCATTGATAGCCTCGGTCTTCTGAACCCTCCACTGCAAAAAAAAAAAAACTACTTTTTGAATTGGAAAGCATTAATATCTCTATTAGTAAATTACCGCTTAACGCTAATCTGCTTAATTTTAACCCAAATTAATATAGTTAACTACAGTTTATGCTTCTAGCTTTATATATATATATATATATATATATATATATATATGTGTGTGTGTGTGTGTGTGTGTGTCTGTGTGTGTGTATGTAATGAAGGAAGGAAGGAATATGATCGCGTGGAAATACACAAACTCTATCTAACTATGCAGTTACCTTTAAATGGCTTAAATTAATATCCGAGTGGAACTACTGAATATATTCGGCCTTCAAAAATCTCTACGGAATGACATAATCCCTTACGGAATCTCTGAATAACATAACTATTTCCATACAGAGATTAATTTATACAATACGTAAAAATGTTTGTCTCATTTCCCATTCTAAACTAGCTCTTTTACAATGCCTTTATGTGCGATATTCTAGGAAGACGGAATTATATAAATCATATGTAATCCTCTAGACATTAGAAAGTCCTTTCCTAATTCTTGGAATCTAAAGAAGTGAATTGAATACCGGAATAAAAGGTATTTATGTTATTATGAAGATGAAGATGTCCAGTTACACAGAAATGAAAAAACAAATATTGTTTTGTGCTTAAATAGCCATGTTACTCTAGATGAGTGTAATATTTATTACTTGTTTTTGTTCCGAATCGAAATATGAGCAATGACATGAATAAAAAGGGACTATAACAAACTCCGTAGAGAATGAGTACATTCGTCTTAAAAATGCTTTTCATCAGTCATTGATATTTTCTTCTAAAAAGAGTATACATTTTTACAGCATTTTGAATGTATATTTTTATTTCTAGACAAGTGATCTGAAATATGTCGGCACATAATGGAAAATTACTTCGCCAAATGTATTTTAGACGCACATTCGAAACAGAAAAAAGTTTTTATATCAATCCTGTAATGCATTGCATTTATTTTATTTTTAAACTAGCTGAATACCCGTGCTTCGCTACGGAGTACATTCAAATTAAACACAACAGTCAATATATGCAATTAATGCCAAAAAAACAAAAAATATATTTATATTAAATGCAACGGTCAATGTATGTAATTATTGCCATATATATATATATATATATATATATATATATATATATATATATATATATATATATATATATATATATATATATATATATATATATATATATATATATCTTAACGGATATTTTTATAGACAAAATAATGTAGAAGAAAATATTCAAATTAAATCTAATAGAGCATACTAAAGAGTACAGTGCGGTTAATATAGTTTGAGGAACATTTTTTTAATGTATTTAAAATTATTTTTGGATAATGTCTAATTGTCTGCCGTATTAGCAAGGGAGAAAATTGTCTATTTCGTTGATATGCACATGACGAAAAATTAGTTTTAAGTATCACAAAAAGAGAAGAAACCACGTGATCAGCATTTATTAAATTAAATTCTAATAATCAATCTTTAAAAATTTAACAAAAGTCCGAAAATGGAGGTAGATTCGAAAAAGATATCATTTTAAAGGAGTTTTTAGGATCTTTCCAGTGATATAAATTTTAGAACCCTGAAGTTATTAGTTTAAATACAAACTTTAAAGAATGTTTTAAAAACAGCTGAAAAATTTAATTTAAAATATCTAAGAAGATTTTCTCAAAAATCTCTCTTAGTGCACCCGTACACTATAAGAAGAATCACCATGCAAAATTTCAAACACTTTAGGTTCAGCGGTTTGGTCTGTGCGTTATCTGTCAATCAGTCAGTCAGTCAGTCAATCAGTTAAGGAACTGCTTTATATATATAGATTCGCAGTAATTTATTTTTATTGAATAAAATAATTGAGAATTTAAGGGATCTGCCTACATTAAAATGGCTGTTTTGGTGCAAAATTTCGATATTTCTTTTCTATTGCTCTATTTCAACTGCCAATCTTTTAGAATTTTAAAACTTCTTTACTTTTATTCATCTGATCATTGGACGAGAACTTATGGCCCATTTAATAAAGCGAAAGGGATGCTAAAAGACCGAAAGAAGCATCTTTAAATGCATTTCCTAGAAAACTCATTTTTCAGTTTCTTTTGTAAACGAGAAAACTAATCATTTAAAATGTTTTCAATATATTTCGATGAAATTTTGCAATAGTGTTTTATATATTTTTCACTATTACCCCAGTCAAAATAGATCCGATTTTGAAGAATGGCTAAAAAAATATGAAAGTTTTGAAATTTTGTGTTAATGTTTGTTTAGGCATGCTAATTAACATTCTAAAAGTCCCCAAAGATCAGACTTGAGCTTTCGCCGCCATCTTGGAAAATGTGTACACTTTTTTGGCTTTTTGGAAATATCTTTAAAAATATTGATTTTATAAAAATTAATTAAATACAAAAATTAAAGAGGATTAAATTATGAACAAAAATCATTCAAAACATTTTTTATATGTCTAACAGGAACAAAGATAATTGACTTTGAAAAGAGCGCACTATCACACCAAGGACGCACAAGCGCGGTTCCCCCTCGCGGTGGGAGGAGGTACCCACACATGTGGCTACCATAATTAGCCAAATTAGTTTTACACTAAATAGGAAGGTTTTCTGTATTTTTTCAAATAACTAGGGAAATATTAATTTTACGTAAAAAAAGTTTATTTCAAAAATTAAAAACCATTAAATTATGTACAAAAACGATTTTATACATTTTTGTCGTAAACCTAACAGGAACGAAGATATTGACTATAAAATGCGCTTTGATAATGGAGGTAGCTTCTACAATAAACAATGCACAAAAAACATACATTATATTTTTTTATAAGTCTAACACGAACAAAGATAATTGACTTTGGAAAGAGCGCACTATCACACCAGGGATGCGCATGCGTGGTTCCCACCGCGATGGCTGGAAGACACGCGCATGTGCATACCGTAAGGCGCCAAATCGGTCTTACCCTAGTATTTTCCTAGCCAGTTAATACTTAATCACTGTTCCGTGTGCGTCTGTGAACAATGGCTGATACGGAACTATGTTTTATATGTAAAAAATTAATGTGAAATGATGATTTCGTGAATATAATATAAAAGGGGATCGACGCTTTAAAGAAAACTAGTGTCCAAAGAAAAGACAATAAGCATGAACAGTTGGAACATTTAAAATCTGTTTCGGTTCATTCGTTGTGTCGGAGAAATTACACCAGACCAGGAAGTATAAAAGTTGATTTAAAAAGAAATGCAGAAATCGTGTCAACATCCCAAAGTGAAGAGCGTGCGGTAAGTTTACGATCTATTTTACCTCAGTTCGATTTTCGAACAAAATGTTTCTTTTGTACGGCAGTGATAGACGAAGAATTCAAAGCAAGACAAAAGAAAAAAGCAACTGACAGGCGAAGAACTGTATACGAAGTTAAGAGTCTCGAAATGAAAAACAAAGTTCTTGAATCTGCAGAGAATAGACATGACCAGTGGGGAGAGGAAGTTCAGTGACTTATAATAAACGTTGCTGATTTAGTTGCAGCTGATGCTATTTATCACCAAGATTGCTTCATGACTTTTTTTCTACACACTGCACCAATCAGAAAGAGAGGGTGGCCTGAGTCCGATTACGTCTCAGCAGCTGTAGACGATATATCCTTCTTCCTTGATAATAATGACGACTGTCAATTCTCACTACCCGAACTCAAATCTCAAATTACAGAGCTAGTTCCAGAGGACATCACTTTGAGAAATAAGTTGAAACAAAAATACGGGGATGGCATTATTTTTGCTTCAAACTCCTAAAATGTTACTGTCATATGTTTACGTAATACTGGAATGAAAGTCTTATTAGACTCTTGGTACGACAAAAGGATACGAAATGATCGTGAGAAGCGTTTACGAATAGTACAAACTGCTGCAACCATAATAAAAGAAGATATCCAGACACCAGTTTCTGACACTCATTGCTACCCTCCAAGTGAAAATTCTTTCAGAGATATGAACAAGGGCATTCCAGAAAGCCTAAAATGTTTTTTGGAGCACTTGATTATAAAAAAAGACTGCTAAGGTGGAAAAATAAGTCACTGCAATAGCTCACGTCATTATATCAGCGCTAAGGCCACGATCATTTATGTCTCCTCTGCTCAATGGCTTTGCTTTATTTTTGTACAAAAAGTTATGTTCCAATAATTTAATAACAATGCTCTCGAATTTGGGATTTTGTTCTTCTTACTATGAAGCCCAAACACTTGAGATGTCAGCCATAAATCATCCGCAACCCCAAATGCGCGAGGGATCATTCTGCCAATTCGTATTTGACAATGCAGATTTCAATGTGTCGACAATCGATGGCCTGAATACCTTTCATAGCATGGGAGGCATTGCTTGTTTTACTCCAGCGTCAGCAGTGTAACCCGGGAAAGATAAAAAAATTAACCGAACTTACATACGCATCGACCGTAGGCAAAATGGGAATCATTCCTCTGGAAACGTTTGAAAATTTTCTAGGGTCTGGGTTAAAAAAAAATTACTATTGAAGATTTGAATGTCTTAAATCCTTTAGCGGAAGGTTTATCACTGCCTAAGCCATCTTATATCTCCTGGATGTGTGCTAAGTGGTTAGGTCTTCCACAGATACCTGAATGAAAAGGATTTTTCCATTGTATAACCAGAAACCAGCCTTGTGAAAAGACCAAAGTAATACCCCTTCCTTTTGTTAATTCACCCCTAAGCAAGTATGGCACCATTTTCACTGTGCTGAAATATGCTGCTCAGCAGTGTGTTAAAATGCACCAAAAGTCTTGCATACTCACGTTTGACCAACCACTGTGTATTAAAGCTCGAGAGATAGCCGCAGCAACATCCAATCCATTATTATCAAGTTGTATTGTGAGGCTTGGTGGATTCCATCTTTTAATGGCATTCTTAGGCTGAATTGGGTACATAATGGCTGGAAGTGGGTTAAAAGAAATATTCACTTTGATTTATGCACCTACTTCCGTAGAAAAAATATTGCCTGGCCATACATACGCTAGGGCCGTCCGAGCTCATTTATTGACCAAAACAGATTTAGCAAAAATAATTTTTCACGGCATGGACATATCGGATTTTGAATGTAAAAATCTCCGTGAGTTGTTTCGAGATTTTGCTACTGAACTACCATCGCAAGAAACCTTAAACGCACACACTCAAATCCGAGCCATCGAAATTAAAATGAGGAAGATTTTGGAGCACCTGAAAAAGAAAGCCCCAACTGCCTGTGTGGCTGGAAGCGTCAAGAGAAAATTCTTGTGCCCATCACAACTATGGATGCAGTAGCTACCGATTTAGTTTTAAACATGGTGTTTTGCAAGTGTAAGACTGACAGTGTAGTAAGATGCAAATGTCGGAAAGCAGGCATCAACTGCACAACGCCTGCAATAATTGCAATGGGGTATGTCAGAATGGCATTAGCCCTATTGATGATGACGATCGAATGAAAGAAGTTTATGAATGGGCCGATGCTAGCGGATCCATAGACGATCTATACATGCCTGACGAAGGGGAGAATCCCGTACCGAAAAAAGCACGTAAAACCTGAAGTAGGTAAGCTTGAACAATTATTCGTAATGGAAATCTGATAGTGAATACCCCCAAGTTTACTACCAAAACACCAAAAAAGTGTACACATTTTCCAAGATGGAGGCGAAAGCTCAAGTCTGATCGGTGGGGACTTTTAGTATGTTCATTAGCATGCCTAAAAAACATCTCCACCAATTTTCAAAACTTTCATATTTTTTTAGCCATAAAACCTATTTTGACTGGGTTATATGTTTTGATCTAAAAGCAAAGGTATATGTGTTCATTGAATCATTCCTTCTACAGGTACCTGCAGTTATAATTATTTATTTATTTATTTATTTTAAGGGGGCGCGGGATCTTACAACTCGACGAAATGACTATAATTATATGTTCTAATTCTAACCACAAAAATTGAAATAATATTAGAAAAAGAAATTTCCTTTCTATATACATATAAAGTACATATCTTTATATATGTCATATATAAAAATAAATACTATAAATCTACTAGCTGAAAACCCACACTTCGCTAAGGAGTACATTGAAATTAAATACAACGGTCAATGTATGCAATTAATGCCAAAATAAATAAATAAATAAATATATATATATATATATATATATATATATATATATATATAATAAATACGACGATCAATATATACAATTGATGTAAAATATATATATATATATATATATATATATAAATTTATAAAAAAATCGTAAGGGAAATTTTTATAAACAAAATAATATAGAAGAAAATATTCAAATTAAATGTAATAGGACATATTAAAGAATATAGTACAGTCAATATAGTACAGTTTGAGGAACATAAAATATTTCATAGTATTTTAATATTTTTTTGGATAATGTCCAATCGTCTGCCGTATTGGCAAAAAAATATTTTTTTGTCTATTTGTTGTTATACACGTGACGATAAATTTATTTAAAGTACCAGAAAAGGAAACCAAGTGATCAACATTTAATAAATTAATTCTAAAAATTAATATTTAAAAATTCACCAAAAATCAGAAAATGGAGGTAAAGATTCGAAAATGATTTTCTTTTAAAGGAATTTTTATGATCCAGTTGTTTGGTGTGTGCATTGTACGTCAGTCAGTGAGTCAGTCAGTTACGGAACTGTTTTATATATATATATATATATAGATAGATAGATAAATAATTTTCGAATTAGCAGTTTAGAATTTTATACGATTAACTGCTAATTTTGAGATTGCTTACAGCATTACTTTTAAACTATCAATAGGAAACTGATAAAACTACACTCATGTGTATATTTCATAGTACTCTACATTTTAATGTCAGAAAAATATGCAATTCTGGAATACTTTTTTTTATGTTGGAAAATTATGCCAATAATTGTGATAATTTTTTTAAGTTTTCCAAATTTATGCTCAATTTTTATTTTAAATATTATTTATTACAATTTATTTGGTTTTACATTACAAGTAAATATTTTACAAGTGTATTCTTACCTGTAAATATTTTATGATACGAGTAGCATATAAAATTTTAAACCGCTAATTTGAAAATTATTTAGAGATTTATAATTTCCATTTTTATATATGACATATTTAAAGATATGTACTTTAATTGTATAAGAAATATGTATAAAGAAAGAAAATTTCTTCATCTAATATTATTAGAGTATTTGTGGTTGGAATTAGACCCTATTTATAGTCATTTTGTTGACCTTCAAGGTTCTGTGCCCCCTTAAATCAGTGTTGTTTCACTTTTTTGGGGTATATAGTGATTTTTTTGATATATTGTAAAACTTTTAGTTCAGACCACAGGTAAGTGTTCCTGTAGTATATTAGCATGAAGGAAATTTAGCTATATTCAGTTGCATTGCGTATAGCGTCTTTGACGTAAGCACTTAATGGTACAAAAATTTATAAAAAATTCCCTCTCTTTTGAAATGTTATGACATGTTTACCCAAATTATACCTGTGTTCATGATTTTATAACCCATATGAAATAAAAATACATGTATTTAATCTAATCTGTATATTTTTGAGAAAAAGGTCTTGAGTATTAGGCAGATACCTTGACTTTGTGTTTAATTTAATTTGCATGATAAATAGACAGAGAAACATGTCTTTACAGGCATCATATGTGAATTTGTAGGACCCTATGCATTTTCAAAACATATCGTCCTGTGTGTTGGACATTTTAAACAGGGCTAGAGAAAGAGTTTATGCTAAAACATTACAAATATTTTCATGTTATAATATGCCATTGAAGTAACATAAATCAATAATATTCCATTAAGGAGTGATTATCCCTGCAGAAAATTTATCGTATGTTTACGGTACACAGAAACATGTATAATTTATAAGTGTCTCTGTATACCATTGTTCTCTTCCGCGTCTGTGGGTTAGTCTAAGATCTAAACGATTACCCTTTGAAAATTGATTTTTGTGAGTGATATGGTTAGGCGGCAGGTTAAATATTTCTGTACGTGTCAGGCGTGTGTTGCACCATTGTGCAGTGATGGAAAATAGCCAGAATTTGAAGGAATGATAAGTGATTGCTCTAATAGAGTGGACCGGTTGAAATTTTATTTATATACTAGCTGAAAACCCGCGCTTCGCTACGGAGTACATTCAAATTAAATACAACGGTCAATGTATGCAATTAATGCCAAAATATATATATATATATATATATATATATATATATATATATATATATATTTATAAAAAAATCGTAAGGTATATTTATTTTTTTTGGATAATATCCAATCGTCTGCTGCATTAGAAAGAAAAAGAATATCATTTTTGTCTATTTAGTTGTTATGCACGTGACGATAAATTTATTTAAAGTACCAGAAAAAGAAATCACGTGATCAACATTTAATAAATAAAATTCTAGAAATTAATCTTTAAAAATTCACCAAAAATCAGAAAATCAAGGTAAAGGTTCGAAAAAGATTTCATTTTGAAGGAATTTTTATGATCTTTCTCGTGATATAAATTTTATAATCCGCAATGTATTATTTTAAATGCAAACGTAAAAAAAGTTTAAAAAACAGCTTAAAAATTTAATTTAAAAAAATCTAAGAAGAATTTTAGAAAAATCTTTCTTAGTGCACCCCTACACTATTAGAAGAATCGATATGCAAAATTTCAGCCCTTTAGGTCCAGCGGTTTGGTCTGTGCGTTGTATGTCAGTCAGTCAGTGAATGAATGAATGAATGAATGAATGAATGAGTCAGTTACGGAACTGTTTTATATATATAGACTAGGTGAAAACCCACACTTTTCTACGGAGTACATTCAAATTTAATACAATGGTCAATGTATGCAATTAATGCGAAAAAATATAAATATATATATTTATAAGAAATACGACGATCAGTGTATACAATTAATGTAAATATATATATATATATATATATATATATATATATATATATATATATATATATATATATATAAAGGAAGAAGTCCTGACTTATATATACACGTATCAACGCCCAGCAAAAACTATTGGAGATACAGATATCAAATTTTAGGAGCTTATTACATTTGTGCTGAAGGCGTCATTTAAGAAGCGATTTTTCAAAATTCGCCCCCCAAGGGGGGAGGGGGGCAAAACGTGTTTTTTACATATTCCGTCATATCTCATAGAAGAAAATTGATATCCATAAGATTCTTGCTTTAAAATGTAAGTAACATGAATACCTAAAAACCAATTTCAGGATTTTTCAAAATTTGGCCCCCAAGGGGGGGAGGGGGGCTAAACGTGTTTTTACGTGTTTTATCACATTTTCCTTCATATCTCGAAGAAGAAAACAGATATCCATAAGATTCTTGCTTTAAAATGTAAGGAACATAAATACCTAAAAACCAATTTCAGGATTTTTCGAAATTCGGTCCCCATGGGGGGGGGAGGGGGCAAAACGTATTTTCCCATATTCCCTCATATGTTAAAGAAGGAAATTGATATCCAAAAGATTCTTGCTTTAAAATGTAAGGAACTTGATTACCTAAAATCAGTTTCAGGATTTTTCAAAATTCGGCCCCCATGGGGGGGGGAGGGGGCAAAACGTGATTTTACGTGTTTTTCACATGAAACGGATATCCATAAGATTCTTACCTTAAAATAAAAGGAAGCCGAATACCTAAAAACCAATTTCAGGATTTTTCAAAATTCGGCCCCCAAGGGGGGGGAGGGGGGCCAAACGTGTTTTTACGTGTTTTATCACATTTTCCTTCATATCTCGAAGAAGAAAACAGATATCCATAAGATTCTTGCTTTAAAATGTAAGGAACATAAATACCTAAAAACTAATTTTAGGATTTTTCGAAATTTGGCCCCCATGGGGGGGAGGGGGCAAAACGTATTTTCCCATACTCCCTCATATCTCAAAGAAGGAAATTGATATCCAAAAGATTCTTGCTTTAAAATGTAAGGAACTTGATTACCTAAAAACTAATTTCAGGATTTTTCAAAATTCGGCCCCCATGGGGGGGAGGGGACAAAACGAATTTTTCCCCTATTCCCTCATATCTGAAAGAAAAAAAAAGAGATATCCATAAGATCCTTGCTTTAAAATGAAAGGAACACGAATACCTAAAAACCAATTTCAGGATTTTTCAAAATTCGGACCCCCATGGGGGGGAGGGGGCAAAACGTATTTTTCCCATATTCCCTCATATCTGAAAGAAAAAAAACAGATATCCTTAAGATTCTTGCTTTAAAATGTAAGAAACTTGATTACCTAAAAACCAATTTCAGGATTTTTCAAAATTCGGCTCCCATTGGGGGGGGGGGATCAAAACGTATTTTTCCCCTATTCCCTCATATCTGAAAGAAAAAAAAAGAGATAACCATAAGATTCTTGCTTTAAAAAGAAAGGAACACGAATACCTAAAAACCAATTTCAGGATTTTTCAAAATTCGGCCCCCCCATGGGGGGGGAGGGGGCAAAACGTATTTTTCCCATATTCCTTCATATCTGAAAGAAAAAAAACAGATATCCTTAAGATTCTTGATTTAAAATGTAAGGAACTTGATTACTTAAAAACCAATTTCAGGATTTTTCAAAATTCGGCCCCCCATGGGGGGGAGGGGGCAAAACGTATTTTTCCCATATTCCTTCATATCTGAAAGAAAAAAAACAGATATCCTTAAGATTCTTGATTTAAAATGTAAGGAACTTGATTATCTAAAAACCAATTTCAGGATTTTTCAAAATTCGGCCCCCCATGGGGGGGAGGGGGCAAAACGTATTTTTCCCATATTCCCTCATATCTGAAAGAAAAAAAACAGATATCCTTAAGATTCTTGATTTAAAATGTAAGGAACTTGATTACCTAAAATCAGTTTCAGGATTTTTCAAAATACGCCCCCCAAGGGTGAAAGGGAGCAAAACGTGTTTTTTACATATTCCTTCATATGTAAAAACCCGGGTTAAATAATCCACCCATACCTAGCTTTACGGCCTAGATACATTCCGGAAAAGTTGGCCGTAAAGTGAAAAGCCGTATAACGAATCAATTATTTTGATACAAACTCATACAAATTTAATTGGATCTGTTCCAATTTTTTATAAATAATATAGTTTTTAGTTCAGAAAGCATTTTATTCTTTTTATTTCCTAGAAAAATGCTTACATAAAAATAAAAGTACAAAACAATGTAATAATTCAAAAAATAAAAAAAATCATATGCACATATGTATACATATAATGAAAACCATAAAATAAAATGTTTAAAAACTGTTTTAATGTGATGACGAACATTAACATGAAGAATCACTAAGCTATAATATGCTGCCAGTAAATAGTTGGTATTTGGCGCGATAGATGGTAGCACCTATTTCGAGCATTAATCCGAATAGTCATATCGATTACAAACTAATATATAAGATCGAGTAATCATATCGAGTACAAAGTAATATAAAAGAAATTCTAAAGCAGTTTAATTTATTAATATGCGTATAAAAGAAATATATCCGTTTCCTACTTTGAGATATGAAGGTATATGGTAAAAACACGTTTCGCCTCCCCCCCTCCCCTCCCTCCCTTGGGTCCGAATTTTGAAAAATCCTGAAATTGATTTTAGGTAATCAAGTTCCTTACATTTTAAAGCAGGAATCTTATGGATATCAATTTCCTTCTTTGAGATATGAAGGAATATAGAAGATACAAAGTGTAAAATATTAACGGTATTACTATACGGTAACTGTGCTTACCATGTATAACTGTAACCTAGAGGTTAACTGCTAGACAGACATGTGATGTTGTCAGATTAAGTTAGTGTGGTTGATTTTCATGCGAGTTTTGTGATACTAGCAAAAGATAAGCTTTATTTGATTTTTAACTCTTTATCAGATTTACTTATATTTCTGAACCGTATTTAATTTTGATTTTTATATCTTCTAAAATGCAAGAATATTTATGCATAAATGGGGATTTTGTACTTCATAGTATTTTCCCAATCCCAGCAGATGGTGCATGTCTTTTTCGTTCTCTCTCTTTTGTCATGTATGGTACAGATATGATGTCTAGGGAAGTCCGGGAATTAATTGTGAGTCATGTGGTAGAGAATTGGGAGAGATTTGCTATAATGTCTCATGACATGAATGGGAATAATTATTCTAACTCTGCTGAATATTTTTCCGAAATGTCAATTCTCTCCACATATGGCAGTTCTTGCGAATTGTCAGCAGCAGGTGAACTGTTCAACTTTGTTTTTGAGGTGTACCTCAATGGTGAACTATGTCACAGTTTTGGTGCTGCTGGTAACCCAATAAGGAGGCTGCGTTTTACCTCTGCATGTGACCTCTCGAGTGGGCATTTCGATGCTTACTACCTGTCACAGGAAACACAAGCCATGCCATCTTTCCCTCAATCTACCTCACATGATGCATCACTTTCTAATACCAATCAAGCTACTAAAAGACGTCGCTCTAGATGTACTCATGCTCAAAGGAAGCAGCAACTTAAAGATGCAAGAAAGAAGTATGCAGAGAGGAATCCTGGGGTGAACAGGGCAGCTGTTGCACGGTACCATAAAGCTAAGCCTGAGGTGATCAAAGCAGCTGTTGCACGGTACCATAAAGCTAAGCCTGAGGTGATCAAAGCAGCTGTTGCACGGTACCAGAAAGCTAAGCCTGAGGTTCACAGGGCAGCACAATGCCAATATGAAAAAAATAATCCTGGCAAACGAGTAGAAAGGCGAGTACTTCCATGGCAGGTAAAGGTTCTTTCAGGCTTGGCATATGAGCCTGTTATTGATTATGAAGCAGATAGCATGGTATCCCTGGGCACTATGAACCACAAGTATCAGTACTGCAATGCCCTGAAGTGGGCAGACGAATCTCCAGGAATGTGTTGTAGTGCTGGCAAGGTAAACCTACCTGCATTTGAACCTCTTCCTGAGCCTCTCAATAGCCTGGTAATTGGCAACCATCCTGAGCACATCCACTTTATGGAGTGTGTTCGGCAGTATAATGGATGTTTCCAAATGACATCATTTGGAGCTAAACAGGTTGTAGAGGAAGGTTTCATGCCAACTTTCAAAATTCAGGGACAGGTGTATCACTTGATTGGAAGTCTACTTCCATCTTCTAAAGAAGCCCAATTTCTTCAAATCTATTTTGTGGGTGAGGATGAAAGGGAAGTACGCTTAAGGTGTAGTAACTTTCCTGGTGTAAAAGACGGATTGGTCAAGCAACTGCAAGAGATGCTAAATGACGTTCATAGCTACATAAAAGACCTTAAAACTACCCTGGATAAAGTGCCTCCAACCTGCAAGAAGTTTGCAGTTGTTATCCAGGCTGAAAAAAAGCCTGTCGATGCTCATGAAGGTCGCTTTAATGCACCAACAGCAAATGAGGTAGCTCTGGTGATGGTTGGCCAGCAGTTTCAGCAGCGAGATATCGTGCTCCAAAGCCACGATAACAAACTGCATCGCATCAGTGAGATCCACCGGTCATACGATGCTCTTCAATACCCACTTTTGTTCTGTCGTGGCGAGGATGGATACTCCATCAATCTGGCTCAGCACAATCCTAAGACCAAGTTGCCTATCAAGAAGACAATCTCTGCATTGAGTTTCTACTGCTATCGCATTATGGTCAGAAAAGGAGAGGACAACCACCTATTGTACTTCTGTTCCCTCTTCAGTCAATTTTTAGTAGATATGTATGCTAAAATAGAGACTGAAAGGTTAAACTATATCAGGTTTAACCAGGCAGAGCTGAGGGCAGACAACTACATTCACCTAAAAGATGCTGTAGGGGAGAAGGATGCTGATGCTGTTCAACTGGGTCGGAAGGTAGTGCTCCCATCATCTTTTACTGGAGGACCTCGCTACATGCATGAACGGACTCAAGATGCTATGACATATGTCCGTCACTATGGGCGTCCTGATCTGTTTATCACTTTCACCTGTAACCCCAAGTGGAAGGATATTACAGATGCATTGTTCCTCGGACAAAAGTCTCATGATCGGCATGACATCATAGCAAGGGTGTTCCACCTAAAAGTAAAAAAAATGATGAATGTCTTGACCAAGGGCAGTCTGTTTGGAGCTGTACGTTGCTTCATGTTTTCTGTGGAGTGGCAAAAGCGGGGTTTGCCTCATGTTCACATCTTGCTGTGGCTAGAGCAACGCATATCCCCTGACATGACTGATAATGTCATCTGTGCCGAAATACCTAATCCTCAGCAAGACCCCCTTCTCTATGACATTGTCAAGGCCAACATGATTCATGGGCCTTGTGGCAGCCTGAAGTGCAATTCTCCTTGCATGAAAGGTGGCAGCTGCAGTAAAAGGTACCCCCGTCCACTTCTAAGTGACACCCAGACTGGTAATGATGGGTATCCACTATACCGAAGGCGATCTCCAAAAGATGGTGGGTTCACTGTAAAATGCAAGGGAATGGAGTTGGACAACAGCTGGGTTGTACCTTATAATCCTGTACTGTCACGTACTTTCAATGCTCACATCAATGTAGAGTATTGTAACTCTGTGAAATCAATAAAATACATTTGCAAGTACATTAACAAGGGCAGTGACCAGGCAGCCTTTGGTCTAGAGAATGAGGAGGATGAGGTGAAGGTCTACGAGAGTGGCCGGTACCTCAGCAGCTCTGAGGCAGTTTGGAGGATCTTGGCATTCCCAATTCATGAAAGGTACCCCACAGTTCTTCACCTGGCTGTTCATCTCGAGAATGGTCAGCGTATGTACTTTACTTCTAAGAATCTGACTGAGAAGCTCAAAAACCCTCCTCAGACAACACTCTTAGCTTTCTTCGAACTATGCAAAATTGATGACTTTGCAAAATCCCTTCTTTATTGTGAGGTTCCTTCTTATTTTCTGTTTAGAAATAATAAGTTCACAAGAAGGAAGCGAGGTAAAGATGTTGATGGTTGGTCAGGAGTGAAGAAAGACTCTGCATTGGGAAGGGTTTATGCCATTCATCCTAAAAATGTTGAGTGCTATCATCTTCGCCTGTTGTTACATGAGGTTCGTGGCCCGACATGCTTCTCAGATTTGAAGACTGTCAATGGTGTCCTCCATCCTACATTCCAGTCTGCATGCATAGGACGCGGTTTGTTAGACGATGACAAGCAGTGGGACTCTACCTTGGAAGAAGCTGCCCTGTGTGATTCTTCTTTCAAGATGCGGGAGCTTTTCACGGTGATGCTGCTCCATTGTGAGCTCTCAGATCCCCTGAGTCTTTGGGAGAAGTACAAGGACAGTCTTTCAGAGGACATAACACGCCAAGTAGAAAGACAGTTACAAGGAAATGTACAGCATGTTATGGATGAAGTATACAACAGATGCTTGGTGCTGATTGAAGATGCAGTATTGTCTCTGGGAGGACAAGATTTGACACAGTACTCTCTTCCTAGACCAAAAAGATCTGGTGATATCTTGGGGAACAGGGACTATATGAGGGAGACCAGCTATGACAAGAATGCTTTGGTACAAGTGGTTTCGAATAAAGAGAGTTTACTAACAATTGATCAGCTCTCTGTCTATCGTCAAGTTCTTGCCAGCATTCAGTCAAGTGTTGGCCATGTCTTTTTCCTAGATGCTCCAGGTGGTACTGGAAAGACTTTCCTCCTCAACTTGCTTCTTGCAAAGGTAAGGAGTGATTGTGGCATTGCCTTAGCTGTTGCATCCTCTGGCATTGCTGCTACATTGTTGGAAGGGGGTAAGACAGCCCACGCTACCTTCAAACTGCCCTTCAATCTCATCCATAGCGAAATTCCCATGTGTAACATTTCTAAGCAAAGTGATATGGCACAAGTGTTGCGGGACTGCAAGCTTATTGTCTGGGATGAGAGCACCATGGCACACAAGGGGGTTTTTGAGGCACTTAGCAGAACTCTTAAGGATATCCGAGACAATGATGGATTGATGGGGGGAGTCACTTTGTTGTTGGCTGGGGATTTCCGCCAGACTCTGCCAGTAGTGCCAAGGGGAACTAGGGCAGACCAGGTTAAAGCATGCATCAAAGCTTCATTTCTGTGGCCCTTCATCACAAAGTTATCTCTCAGGAAGAACATGAGAGTGCACTTGATGGGTGATGTCTCTGCTGGCCAATTCTCTGAACTATTACTGAAAATAGGAGATGGAGAATATCCAGAGTCTGAAGGGAAAATTACCATCCCTGCAGGTCTTGGCTCAGTTGTGACAACCCTAGCAGCCCTAACAGCCAGGATATATCCTGATATTGCCAATA